>CAESWR010001149.1:0-12750 GCA_903171835.1 Mullus surmuletus | reverse complement strand
GGGGCGCCTTGTTGGATGGAGCAGCGGACCTGTTTGTTGCTCTCAGAGTCTCTGTCCTGCACATTAATGATGCCCACCTCTGTACCAGAGGGCGTGTCCTCTGGAATTGGATTTGTCAGTGATTTCAAATTAACCACAGGGGCGTTATCATTCGCATCAGTGATAGAAATGATCACCTTTGCGTAAGAGGACAACCCTAACCCATCTTTTGATTTAACACGTATTTCATAAGATGCAGTGGTCTCATAGTCAATGTTACCAATTACTTGAATCTCTCCTGTTTTGCGATCTATACTAAACATCTTCTTTACATCATCTGTTACATGACCAAAGTCATAACTCACATCTCCATTCACTCCTTCATCTGCATCAGTAGCACTCACTGTAACTACAACAGTGTGTAAAGGAGAGTTTTCAGGCAAACTGGCTTTATAAACGGACTGGCTGAACACTGGTGCGTTATCATTAGCGTCCAGCACAGTGACGTGTATCACTACTGTACCGGATCTCTGAGGAGAGCCGCCATCTATGGCTGTGAGGAGCAGATTAATCTCATTCTGTTTTTCTCGATCCAGCTCCTGTTCAAGAACAAGCTCGATCGTGTTTCCACTGACAGACAAAATAAAATTGTCGTTCTTTTTGAGGTTGTACTGCTGAACTGTATTCTGCCCAACATCCGCATCGTGCGCCTCCTCAATCACAAAGCGAGCGCCTCTGTCTGCCGACTCTCGGATTTCGATAGCAATAATTTCCTCGTTAAATTGTGGGGCGTTATCGTTAATATCCTGAATGTGTAGGTTAATTCGGTGCAGCTCCAGCGGATTCTCCAGCACGAGTTCCTGTTTCAGGATGCACGAAGCCCTATCGCCACAAAGCCCCTCTCTGTCAATCCTGCCGGCGACAATCAGCTCTCCGTTTCTCAGGTTTATGTCACAATAACGTTCGTCAGTCCCGTCGGTGTCCATGCGGGCTCTCCTGCTGGATAACGCACCCGTCTCCAGCCCGAGATCCTTGGCTATATTCCCTATAACCAACCCTCGCTTCATCTCCTCCGGAAGGGAAAAGCTCAGGTCTCCATATGCGACATGCAGCCCGAAAAAGAGGAAATACACGCCGCATAATTGAAATAAAATTCTAGGATCCATTATGAGCGCGTAGTTCCGAACAAGCTGCCGAAAGAACGACGACTGATCCGCCTAAAAACAGGAATGAGAGACTGCAATGTCCGTCCACCACAAAGGACAAGGATCGCAAAAATCTTAAGACTGGTATGTAGCGCCACCGTGAGTTAAAATCAACATCAACACGGTAAAAAATAAATTAATCAATTAATTCTCACCCAGTCATCTGCCGTTAATTATTAATTTTGGAAATCTAACCAATGCCATCAACGATCGGTCCTTCAATAAATTGGAATCAAGGAACAACTGAAGTAACCGCTTTACGGGAGGTTCATCAATAAATGCTGACTGAAAAATCTAGGCTTCCTCCATCCTTCCGAATAAATTGTGAAGTTTAAGCAAACGCATCGACACCGCAGCATGTCCTCAGTCATCTTCTGACACTTGTCAACACACCAGCCTTCTCAGGATTGTAGTACAAAAGGAAACACAATTCCAGTGAATATCAAAGTGAATGTAAACCGTTTGCAGAGTCCATTCATCGAACACGTGAGTCTGTAACGTGTTTTCATGTACGCTGATTTCTATTGGAGTTAGCATAAGTTCTGAAATGTAATGAAGTTGCATTCATTTTTTTCATCATATTCATCTGCATTTGAACTTAGCTTCTGAGTAGATAACTCAGTATAGAGAGAAGAGAAGAAATGATCCCGTAACTTTTAGCCTCCTGAAATCCCTCAATATAGCCAAGGGTTTTTTTGCGTTTTGATTTGCCCCCATGGAACTTTTGTAAATACAGAAATTGACATTTTGTCAAATTACTACATAATGACATAGAGAAGAGAAGAAATGATTAGGTAACTTTTAGCCTCCAGAAATCCCTCAATGTAGCCGAGAACAGCCATTCTGCTTTTGCTGTTTCATTTGCCACCATGGAACTTTTGCAAATACAGAAATTGAGCGTTTGTCAAATTACCACAAAAATAAAATACTACTGAATAAAAGCTTGACACCAAATGTGTTTTGTCATTGCTAAAAGTAATAGCTAGAAGACCAGAGGAAAATACAGCATTGTGGAATCAAGGAAGAAAAACAACTTACGCCTAACTAATGAAAATCAACATTCTAATGACTTATGCCACCATATCTACAATTATGATCTCTTTGAGTGTCTAACATGCCCACTAATAAGCACAAGAAGCTCTTAAAAGGAAAGTTAGATTCATATAAAGGGTAGTGGGGTGTATGCACATATACGTATGGGGAGCTGCAGTTGATGTCATCCACCAAAAGTGTTGTGCACAGTATGACAGAGTTTCTATTCATCTATCATCGACATGTAAAGTAGATTGGTGTGATGGTGACATGATGACTGTCAGAAATCAATATCACCAAAGGAGCAGACTAAAGGCTATAGTAACGGGGGGGCTCAGTGTTGCTTTAGAAAAGTTCCAAAAAGTAAAAGCTCCAATTTCCATAAAGCTACATTTTGTTTTACCTGTAGTTTAGTTTCATTTTGTTTGGACAATGGACCACATATGACAGGGAGGATATCTTCCATTCAGTTGAAGAAACCTCAGTGGGGCATCAACAGTAAAAGCACAGAACACAAGGAGTCAAATGAAAGCTGTACAACTACAAATTCCACGCTGCAGCTCATCATGGTTAGAAAGATAACTGTTTGTATTTCAACTTCTCCACACGTTGATGCTATTACGTCTTGCATAGCAACAGCCACACTGTCTTCTTTTGCGATATTGTGAGAAATCTCCATACAAAGTTGTACCAATCAATTGAAAAACTGAATCCTCAAAGAAAACCTTGCAACCTCAGATGACCTCCATTATGAGAGATGACATAATTATAATGCAATGTCAGACAATAGCTCCGTTTAGAGAGACCAAGAAACGTTTGCTTTTTCATAGAAAAATAATAAAACAGGCACATCAAAGTGATGCTGAAAATATAAGTCTATGTTTTGATATGCAAAACATGGCCCGGATTTAATTGAAAGATTGAAAATGAAACAACACAACCAAGCCAGGTAAAGGTGTTAGATGAAAGGGATTGGTAAATGTTTAACATAAAATGGCAATAAAGTTCTTCCATAAACAAAAAGTGGTTTATAAAGAAAAAAAGATAAATTAAATGCAACAGGATGTAACAGATGAATAAAATGTAACAGGAAGAAAAGTACGAAATTCAAACAAGCAAAATGCACAAAAACATGGCGGGGTGGAAATTATAGAAAAGCTAATAACCGTGCAAGTAGATGTTTTTGAAAATAGGTGGAATTAATCTGCCTTTGTTTAACCTACATTCGTGGTGTATGTTTTTGAATTCATTTTTTGATAGCCTTGATGCTGTACATTCACAATGTTCCAATTCTCCAACAAATGTACTCATCCAACAACGTTTGCCAAGTCACAACTATAAGCTATGAAACACATTCTAAAGAATGCTTCTCTGGCTATAAGACACATTCTATAACCGTTCCTCAATGAGCAGCTTCAGGAAAAATATGATAGGTCAAGTGACACATGACACTTGTTCCTACCTCAGGAGAGCCATCACAGTCTCCAAACACATCAGCAAAGTCAGAAGGACTCTTCCTCAGAGTCTGGTCAGCAGGCAGCGTGTTGTCATTGTAGGAAGACACAAACTTAAAGTCACTGGTTCTAGATCCTGTTGTCAAGTAGGCGTCATAGTTGTAAGTGCTGCGTAAAGTTCCTGTGCCGTCAACATCTGCGTAATTAGGAGGCAGATAAGCGCTCGGGATGGCAACTGCTCCATCAAACAACAGTCTGGGCTTTCTCCTGCGACAAAACCTCACACCCAGGATGATAATGATGAAGGTCAGGAAAAAGGTGGACACAGACACCAGCGCGATGATCAGATAAGAAGTCAGTTTGGAATTCTTCTCATCGTAAGAAATGTCCTTCAGTTCTGGCACCTCAGCCAAGTTATCAGAGATCAGTAGATACATGGAGCAGGTGGCAGACAGAGAGGGCTGTCCGTTATCTTTCACCGCCACAATCAGGTTCTGCTTCATGCTGTCAGATTCTGAAATGTCCCGCTGGGTCCTGATCTCTCCGCTGTGGACGCCAACAGTGAAAAGTCCCGGATCAGTGGATTTGACTATGTGATAGGACAGCCAGGCGTTCTGTCCAGAGTCTGCGTCCACCGCGATCACCTTGGACACCAGAGAGCCTCCGTGTGCAGCTTTGGGGACCAGCTCGGTCATGAAGGAGTTGCCCTCCGGGGCGGGGTACAGTATCTGAGGAGAGTTGTCGTTCACGTCCGATATGAACACACTGACAGTCACGTTGCTGCTAAGAGGAGGAGAACCGTTGTCTCTGGCCATCACGTGGACTTTAAAGCTCCTGAACTGTTCGTAATCAAACGATCTCACGGCGTGGATCACCCCCGTGTCTCCGTTAACAGACACATAGGAGGACACCGGGGCACCGTTCACCTCACCGGCTAACAGAGAATAAATCACGGTGCCGTTTTGTCTCCAGTCGGGGTCTCGAGCAGTAACGGAACATAAAGTGGAGCCAGCTTTGTTATTCTCAGTCACATACGCGCTGTAGGACTGTTCCTCAAACACGGGTGGGTTGTCGTTGATGTCTGCTACAGATAACTTAACAGTTTTAGAGGAGGATAGAGGAGGAGAGCCTTCGTCAGTGGCAGTGATTGTAATGTTGTAATCAGACACTAGTTCACGGTCCAGCTGACCAGTTGTCACCAGAGAATAATAGTTTTTGATGGAGGGAACTAATTTAAAGGGGGCGCCTTGTTGAATGGAGCAGCGGACCTGTTTGTTGCTCTCAGAGTCTCTGTCCTGCACATTAATGATGCCCACCTCTGTACCAGAGGGTGTGTCCTCTGGAATTGGATTTGTCAGTGATTTCAAATTGACCACAGGGGCGTTATCATTCACATCAGATATAGAAATGATAACTTTTGCATAAGAGGACAGCCCTAACCCATCTTTTGCTTTAACCCGTATTTCATATGATGAAGTAGTCTCGTAGTCAATGTTGCCAATCACTCTTATCTCTCCCAATTTACGATCAATACTAAATATCTTCTTTACATCTTCAGTAACATGACCAAAGTCGTAACTTACATCTCCATTCACTCCTTCATCTGCATCAGTGGCACTAACCCTGATCACTACAGTATCAGGAGGAGAGTTTTCAGGCAGACTGGCTTTATAAACGGCCTGGCTGAACACTGGTGCGTTATCATTAGCGTCCAGCACAGTGACGTGTATCACTACTGTACCGGATCTCTGAGGAGAGCCGCCATCGAAGGCTGTGAGGAGCAGATTAATCTCCTTCTGTTTTTCACGATCAAGCTCTTGATCAAGAACAAGCTCAATCGTGTTTCCATTAACCTCCAACGCGAAATTATCGTTTTTTCTAAGTCTGTATTGCTGAACTGAATTCTGCCCCACATCCGCATCGTGTGCCTCCTCTATCACAAAACGCGTTCCTCTGGCAGTTGTTGACTCTTGAATTTCTAAATCAATCGAGTCGTCATTAAACACGGGGGCGTTATCATTAATATCCTGAATGTGTAGGTTAATTCGATGCAGCTCCAGCGGATTCTCCAGCACGAGTTCCTGTTTCAGGATGCACGAAGCCCTATCGCCACAAAGCCCCTCTCGGTCAATCCTGCCGGCGACAATCAGCTCTCCGTTTCTCAGGTTTATGTCACAATAACGTTCGTCAGTCCCGTCGGTGTCGATGCGGGCTCTCCTGCTGGATAACGCGCCCGTCTCCAGCCCGAGATCCTTGGCTATATTCCCAATAACCGAGCCTCGCTTCATCTCCTCCGGAAAGGAAAAACTCAGGTCTCCATATGCGACATGCAGCCAAAAGAGCAGGAAACACAGAAGCGCAAATAATTTTGTATCCATCGTTCAAGGAGAGTACCTAACACGACGGAGTATAACGCGGAATCCAACGAGCTAAGACTGAGAACAACGGGGACCCAGGGTCCAGATGAAAAGGCGTGTAAGAACGTCCTCTCACAAAGGACTTCCAATATTTCTAAGCCTGGTGTACAGCGACACCGTGAGTTAAATGCATCAACCACATGATTGCACTCCCTCAGGGATGCCGGTTCATATTTGACTCAAACCTGCAGACCCATGTCAGCTATTTATCAAAATAAGTGACGTCAGATCTAATTCGAAGTAAATAGGTTTTCTGACCTTCACCCAGTCCCTCAATATACCACTGGGCGTGCATTCAACATTATACACCGAAGCTCCAACACACCATGATGTACAACAACACTATAAAGGGGGTATTTCCAATAATAATCCATGGATTATAATAAATCACATGATCAATAACCAGATTGTAGGGAATTAAAATAATTTCAATTCTCCTTTTGAAGCATCAGTGACCAGTGGAGAAAAAAAAAAATTGTGATAATTGCCCTGCATTTAAAACTTTTGTAAATCCCTCTGTGTCACTCAATCCTAGTTGCAACAACCCATGACATATCCGATAATTCTCTAAACATTTTCCTATTTTGCCACTTATCAGAGGAACGACTCAGCCCGGAGAGGACCAGCTTCCAGTCCACTGGCTCTGGTAAATACAAACTGGGTTGAAATCATCATAAAAGAAGAGTGTCTTTATTCTATTTTTTTAATGTTACTGAAACAAAGAGATGAATGACTGTCATCTTGCTGTGTTTTGGTTTGATGAGGAGCTTGTTTGACCAATCAGAGACAAAATGATCATGAATGACACTATATGCCAAAAGAAATGTCAATGTAATCACGTTTGGTGTCAAGTTGAAGTGCACATTGTTTTTTTGTCCTGTCATGTGGAGGCTCAACTGACAAATAAACCGTAGGGGTTCCATCACATATGCATTTGTTTGTAGAATATTGTCTTCTTTTTGGAAATTCTTACAAACAAATGGTATCCATACAGTCATCTTTGAACAAACAACTAAAAATATTTAAGATGAAATTTCAAGCAATTTCCTTTTACGTTGCCCCTTCAATAGAAATGTAAATAGGCCAAGTTTAAAACCTGCTTTCATTGTCTCTTTCCAATTTAGAAAAACAGTTGTCAACTTTTATGATCCACAAACTGGCATAGATGCTTGCTGACAATGAGCATCCATCCTGTGATATCATCATAAATGAAAAGACAGAATAGCGGGAACAAACGCTTAAATTGCTTAAATTAGCTCAATCACTCAAATATGTTTACATGCAGTCAAAGTGACAACAATCAAACAATGCATGAAATTCTTCAGAAATAAATCTACTCTGTGTTTGGTTGTGATCATAACTATTGTGATTAAACCTTTCTGCTCTGGCATGAAAAATCAAAACAAAATCAGCCGGCTAAAATCAGTGTATAATTATGCAAAACATAAATTTGAGATCAATGCTTTCTCAATATCAGCAAATAATCTGTGATCTGGTTATAGTGAAAATAATTGGATGAGAGAGCAGGGTTTAGATTGTCTTTTTGTTTTTTGTTTTTTAAATACATGATAGGTTGGATTCAGAAAATTAAGGAAATCAACACTTGGACATGTGATTAGAAGTTATGACAGCAACTCTGGCACACATCTGGTGGTACACATCTGTAAGGAGGCCACTGACTGTTTGAAAAATATTAGCAAGGTCAGACTGACTTTTTGTCTGAGTTTGTAAGGAAACATTTCTCTGAGGTCTACTGGACGATATAAAATCAGACCTTCCTTCTCCGACAAGGCAGTCACAACACTGATAAAGCATTGGTGGTGCATTTTAAGTTCAAATAGGCAAAAACAAAACAATTAACACATCTGCATCTATCAACATGAAAAATCTCAGCTACCCATTATCAAGCAAAAACTCAGATCCTGCAGTGATGGACATACCATGCAGCTAAGAAAGGAGGGATATGCATTAAAAAACGCAGACCTTGAAAAATGTCAAGGTTCAAGCACAAGGAGAAATACCAGCAGCCTTTATAACAGACTACTAAAGCAGTGTATGTCACTATTTTATATTAAATGATTCAACTATGACTGATAAATTCAAGTGTGACACCTGTTCCTACCTCAGGAGAGCCATCACAGTCTCCAAACACATCAGCAAAGTCAGAGGGACTCTTCCTCAGAGTCTGGTCAGCAGGCAGCGTGTTGTCATTGTAAGAAGCCACGAACTTAAAGTCACTGGTTCTAGATCCTGTTGTCAAGTAGGCGTCATAGTTGTAAGTGCTGCGTAAAGTTCCTGTGCCGTCAACATCTGCGTAATTAGGAGGCAGATAAGCGCTCGGGATGGCAACTGCTCCATCAAACAACAGTCTGGGCTTTCTCCTGCGACAAAACCTCACACCCAGGATGATGATGATGAAGGTCAGGAAAAAGGTGGACACGGACACCAGCGCGATGATCAGATAAGAAGTCAGTTTGGAATTCTTTTCATCGTAAGAAATGTCCTTGAGTTCTGGCACCTCAGCCAAGTTATCAGAGATCAGTAGATACATGGAGCAGGTGGCAGACAGAGAGGGCTGTCCGTTATCTTTCACCGCCACAATCACATTCTGCTTCATGCTGTCAGATTCTGAAATGTCCCTCTGGGTCCTGATCTCTCCGCTGTGGACGCCAATAGTGAAAAGTCCTGGATCAGTGGATTTGACTATGTGATAGGACAGCCAGGCGTTCTGTCCAGAGTCCGCGTCCACCGCGATCACCTTGGACACCAGAGAGCCTCCGTGTGCAGCTTTAGGGACCAGCTCGGTCATGAAGGAGTTGCCCTCCGGGGCGGGGTACAGTATCTGAGGAGAGTTGTCGTTCACGTCCGATATGAACACACTGACAGTCACGTTGCTGCTGAGAGGAGGAGAACCATTGTCTCTGGCCATCACGTGGACTTTAAAGCTCCTGAACTGTTCGTAATCAAACGATCTCACGGCGTGGATCACCCCCGTGTCTCCGTTAACAGACACATAGGAGGACACCGGGGCACCGTTCACCTCACCGGCTAACAGAGAATAAATCACGGTGCCGTTTTGTCTCCAGTCGGGGTCTCGAGCAGTCACGGAACATAAAGTGGATCCAGCTTTGTTATTCTCAGTCACATAGGCGCTGTAGGACTGTTCCTCAAACACGGGTGGGTTGTCGTTGATGTCTGCTACAGATAACTGAACAGTTTTAGAGGAGGACAGAGGAGGAGAGCCCTCGTCAGTTGCGGTGATTGTAATGTTGTAATCAGACACTAGTTCACGGTCCAGCTGACCAGTAGTCACCAGAGAATAATAGTTTTTGATGGAGGGAACTAATTTAAAGGGGGCGCCTTGTTGAATGGAGCAGCGGACCTGTTTGTTGCTCTCAGAGTCTCTGTCCTGCACGTTAATGATGCCCACCTCTGTACCAGAGGGTGTATCCTCTGGAACTGGATTTGTCAGTGATTTCAAATTGACCACAGGAATGTTGTCATTCACATCTGTGACAGATATTATGACTTTAGCATATGATGACAGTCCAAAGCCATCTTTTGATTGAACACGTATTTCATATGATGAAGTAGTTTCATAGTCAATGTTGCCGACCACACGTATCTCGCCTGTTTTATGATCAATACTAAACATCTCCTTCACATCTTCAGTTACATGTCCAAAGTCATAACTCACATCTCCATTCACTCCTTCATCTGCATCAGTGGCACTCACTGTAACTACAACAGTGTGTAAAGGAGAGTTTTCAGGCAGACTGGCTTTATAAACGGCCTGGCTGAACACTGGTGCGTTATCATTAGCGTCCAGCACAGTAACGTGTATCACTACTGTACCGGATCTCTGAGGAGAGCCGCCATCGAAGGCTGTGAGGAGCAGATTAATCTCATTCTGCTTTTCTCGATCCAGCTCCTGTTCAAGAACAAGCTCTATTGTGTTTCCACTGACAGACAAAATGAAATTGTCGTTCTTTTTGAGGTTGTATTGCTGAACTGAATTCTGACCCACATCCGCATCGTGCGCCTCCTCAATCACAAAGCGAGCTCCTCTGTCTGCCGACTCGTGAATTTCCAAATCAATCAAGTCGTCCTTGAATGCCGGGGCGTTATCGTTAATATCCTGAATGTGTAGGTTAATTCGGTGCAGCTCCAGCGGATTCTCCAGCACGACTTCCTGTTTCAGGATGCACGAAGCCTTATCGCCACAAAGCCCCTCTCTGTCAATCCTGCCGGCGACAATCAGCTCTCCGTTTCTCAGGTTTATGTCACAATAACGTTCGTCAGTCCCGTCGGTGTCGATGCGGGCTCTCCTGCTGGATAACGCGCCCGTCTCCAGCCCGAGATCTTTGGCTATATTCCCAATAACCGACCCTCGCTTCATCTCCTCCGGAAGGGAAAAGCTCAGGTCTCCATATGCGACATGCAGCCAAAAGAGGAAGAAACAAAGACAGGCCGTAGGAAGCGCTGAGTATTTTGTATCCATCCTTCAACGGGAGTATAACACGACGGAGAACAGAAGTACCGCGGAATTCAACGAGCTAAGACTGAGAAAAACGGGGACTCAGGGTCCCAATAAAAAAGGCGTGCAAGAACGCCCTCTCACAAAGGATTTCCACTATTTCTAAGCCTGGTGTACAGCGACATCGTGAGTTAAATTCAACAACCACATGGGTACATATGTCCAAAATCATCTGTTCACGTTTGACTCAAAACTGCAAATCCATGTCGGATATATATCACAATAAGTGACGTCAAATCTGATTCGAAGTACACAGCATTTCTGATCTTTAGCATGTCCTTTAATGCATCACAGAACATGCATTTAGCAAAATTCTAACACCAACTATAAAGAGGGTATTTTACACAATCATCCAGTGTTTATAGTATGATCAATAACCAGATTGTGGAAAATAAAATTATTTCAATTTGCCTTCTATCAGTGACAGGAGTAAAAATATGTTTCTTAAATAGTTTACAATTATAACTGAAATGTCAGCATAATCAAATTTGGAGTCAAGTGAAAATGTATGTTTTCCCCCATTTGCATGATATTTGCATATGGATCATTGCATGCTATAAATTCAGTTTGTGGAGTATTATCTCCCTTTGTGACAAACAAACAACATGCTGTCATCACTGAACAAAAAACTGTAAACAATTAAGATGAAAACTCACAAATACCTTTAAGTTAGAAATCACATTGCCAGAACAAGCTGCTACGCCTCCACATCGGGTGTAGGTTAAGTATCTTCCTTTAAAATCACCCAATCAATAGAAATAAAATAAGATCCAGTTTACAACCTGCTTTTTCTCTTTCCAATTCATTAAAAAAACAATTTATATAATCCAAAAACTGACATAGATACACATTGACAATAAGCATCTTGAGAAAAACAGCACATATATTATACATGAAAAGACAGAATATAGAGGGAACTAAGAAGCACCATGGCAAAATGAACTCAATCCCTCAAGACATGTTCACATGTATTTAAAGTGCACCATTCAAACAAGGCATTAAATTGTTGAAAACATGACTATCTTCGGTTGTGGTCAAATCATACAGATACCACAACAAAGCTTGGATTGATGTAATTAAACATATCTGCTCTGTCATAAAGACTTGCTTTAATCAGATGGGATCTTCCACATATTCGTGGCAAAATTGCACACAATAGCATTTGAGGTTGTCCTGAGAAGGACAAAGCAAACACACACATTACTGACACTGAAAAAAAACACAAGGCCTGATCATTAACCTCACCACTATATTTCAATATCACTTCTCACTCACTAAACTCAATCAGGGAGTATTTTAGTTTTCATAAAAGTATTTCTTCATATCTAATATCTCGGACACTTTCAAGTACTTAAAAGAACACAATGAAATACGACTAACTACAGACAAGAAACACAACTTCAAAGAAAGTCAAAAAGCATCTGCTATGCAGACCAAACAAGAGCAACAATGAAATCCATGATTAAGTAAGGCAAATCACAATAGAACATTTCGAGGAACACTTACTAAAGACCTTATATGAATTTGAAGCCAAATCTTTCGGGCAACTAGTCAAACCCGTAAGGGAGTCACTAAATGAGGTATATCAGCAAAGTTAGATTGACATTTCCTCTGAATTTGCGGTGACAACTTTCTGCGGAGTCTACATATGATGAAAAAGTCCAACCTTCTTCCTTTGAGAAATCATCATTCAAACCACAGATGAAGCATTGGCGATATATTTTAACTACAAACAGGCACAACTAAGAAATGAACACATCTACATCTATAAACATGAAAAATCTCAGCTACCCATTATCAAGCAAAAGCTGAGGTCCTGCAGTGATGAAAATACTGTAAAATCAAGAGAGGAGGGCTTTGCATTGTAATATGGGCAGATGTTGTCAGGTTCAAGGTTGAGGAGAAATACCAACACCCTTTATAACAGAGTTCTAAAGGCCTGCATATCATTAGTTTGGATTGGATTATTTACAAATGACTGATAAATCTATTTGTGACCAACAGTATCCATAAGATGAAATGTGTATATGCTTACTCAGCATTGAAAAGATTAATGATGCAAGACACCCATTCCTACCTCAGGAGAGCCATCACAATCTCCGAAAACATCAGCAAAGTCAGATGGA
>CAESWR010001148.1:232605-243320 GCA_903171835.1 Mullus surmuletus | reverse complement strand
GGGGGGGGGGTGAGGTCTTTATCAGATGTGTTAAACAAAAAGCCACATCTGGCTCCATAAAGACGGCCATCAACCAAATCATGATAATCAGCTGTCAGCATGTGGAAGGAATGCCATCAAATTGAAGTTCATGCATCGTGTGTGTGTGTGTGTGTGTGTGTGTGTGTGTGTGTGTGTGTGCACAGACCCCGTACCGAGGCCCTGTGTAATATCAGCGGCTAACTGTGTCGTAGCTGTTGCCATTTGCTGCTGTTTCGCCATCATGAATTATTAATTTCAGAAATGCTAATTCCTCTGCTCTGGCTGAGTCGGCAGCTGTGAACCTTGGAATCTGTCTCTACATTCTCCCCGCTTAGGTTAGCTTAGTGTTGTTGTTAAGACCACACCAACCGAGACCAAGACATTCGGAGGTCGAGAACAAGACAAGACCGAGACTGTTTATATCAAAGACAAATCACAACAAAACAAATAACCAGTGACATTTTTTTTTAAATCAGGTTTCCTTTTACATAAAGACAACAGCAACATTTTCACAGTCTTTCTTAATAATGCTTTGCCAGCTATTTGGACTCATTTTCAAGCACTTAAGGCTTTTTTTTTTGTTTATATCTGTCATCTTCATTCACTCTGTACGGCGGGTAGAGCTGGGCGATATGGACCAAAAGTCACATCCCGATATATTAAGGCTGAATTGGGATTTACAATATATATCATATATCATATTTTTTCCGCAAAGTGAGCTTAATGGTCAGTCAAAGCCAGTTATGACACAAGTAGTTGTGTTTAAACTTAAGTTGGAAAAACTCATAAAGCTCATAAAATAAAACAGGCCAATCTTTTTTTTTGAATATAAGAAAAGTAAAATATCTGCCAATCTTTATAGTTTAGTTTGACAATAGAACGGCTTTTTAAAATCCAATTACACATTTCCTTCTCCTTAATAACAAACATACTATAGGGATATAGCAGATATATATATATATCGAGACCGAGGCCTAGAATGAGGAAATAGGCCTTCGACTCCGAGATACGACCGAGACCCTTAAAAAGTGGCCCTGAATCCGATCTCAAGACCAGGTCGGCCTCTATCATCGCAGCGTTGAGCCCCGAAACCTCGTTTCAGACCTGTCAGTGCGATGATGCGCAGACACGCTCAGTCCGTTTAAGGAAAAGTCTCGCCATGAGGGACAGATATTCTCTGGCTTTAAAGCTTCACCGCCTTTCACCCTGCGTGTTGTTTAATCGCTGCAGAGAAAGCCTGATAGAGACCCCAAATCCAGTTGGTGGCGCGAGGACAAAGGCAGGAGGCTTACGCGCATCAAAGTTGGAGCGGCGGCGGCGCTCCATGGCAACAAGAGATGGCGGAGGAGACTAGGGAAGACGAAAAAGGTTAGCGTCTTCCCTGTGGAGAGAGAGCGGCGGCGGCGGCGGCGCTGGACAGACAATGAAATACAGCAGTGTCACCTCTCGTCCCCGTAGACAAATATCAGCTCCGCCACCCTGACACCGACTGCCACGGTAACCGGGGGGAACGGCGGGCGAAGCTTTTTATAGGCTCCCCTCTTCATGTTTTAAAAATGCGCCGCCTCACCTTGAGACGAGATCGCCATCGATTACAGCGAATCCTTCGTCACCAGAACTACCCTGGTCATCGAAAAAGACCCCTCCCCCATTTGTTCTTTTGCTGGCGCCATAAAAACACATCAACAGGTTAACCCGCATCCGGATTCAAACCAAGCGGAGCCTCTTCCCGCCGAGAGATTTGACCTCCGCGCTAACAGCATTTTTCACATGTCAACGGGGGGACGCATGTTAATCCCTGCCTCTGTTTCCAACATGTCTCCCTCTCTCTCCGGAGAGTTCTGCAGGAAATAACAGATGCAAACCGCCATTCTGATTTCCTCGTCCATAAACTGTGCGGGAGCGGCGCGTGCATATCATCGCTCAATTAGCCTCCCGGTGCCGCCACACACTGGTGGCGAAAAAACGCACACACGGCGAGTGCGTGGGCTTGAACAGGTGTAAATAACAAGTGCGCAAATGGACTCTTGAAAATCACTCGGCGAGAGACAAGAGCACTCCGGCTGCCATAAAGCACGGGGCTTCTGTTGTGCTCCTTTGTGAGTTTATGAATGACTGCTGCAAGGGAAAAAAGAGAGGAGGTGGGAGGTGGGGGAGGGGGGCATCGAGGAGCAGGAGAACATCTTATCATCAGCCATTCACTGAAGAACAATCCAATAAAAAGGGGGTCACCGAGGCCGCCTGTCTGCCTATCTCGCCCGGCCCCTAATCACATCTGAATGAAGCCATCCGTTCTGATTACAGAACAGCAGACCAATTAAACACTGCCATGTTGTTATTCCTCTCTCATTAGCCGCCGAGCGTGTATGAGAATAATCCGCCATCATCGCGCCCGCGCCCGTCTCTCCCGCTCACCCGCCCTGCCTCGCCCCCCTCCCCACCCCCCCACCCACTCAACCCTCTATTAAAGGAGTTTCAGAGCAATCCTCGGGGAGCGGGGCTTATTTATTTATAGCGTCAGTGCCAAGTTCAGCGGCTTTTCCATTATTAATGATAATGAAACCTACCAAGGCATGTAACACACAAAATTTTAAACAGGCTCACTTGTGTCAAAGCGTGCCATGTTAACAAGGTGATAGATGTAGCGGCTGTAAGTCTGCCTGCCGCCGCCGCCGCGTTGTCGGGAGTGCTGCGCTGGCAGTTGTAGTGATTCTAAACAGCTTTGAGCTTGCCTGTAAAGGGGAGGGTGGGGGGTGTGGGGGGGGTGGAAGATAAACCACGCGACGGCACGCGCTGTGGAATTTGCAGCAATCTGAAGTCGGGCTGCTGTTTGACTTTAAAGGGATGCTGTGGAATATTTACACTGACACACTTAGCCGTGCATCTGTGGGAGGGAGGGGTGTTGGTGGGGGGGGCGCGTCGAGAGCATCACAAGCAGCAGCTTGGAGTTTTCAATGAGGCTAACCGCTCCATTGTCTATGGGGACGAGCGTAGTGAAACACCGGCAGCTCAGACTCAGCATGAGAGTAAAAATTCATTCATGTATGTAGGACAATGCTGCGCCAGTGTTTCCTGAATGCAGATGAGACCCTTTTGTTGCCGACGACGATTGCTTCGCCGCTTCTGCACTAATGTCCTCGTCACATTGTGGCGGTGGACGCTATTGAAGCTGCTCCCGCTGGACTCCTGACGGATGCTCGATGTTTCGCCAAATCGAAGCCTCAAACTGGTTTTTGCTCAAACAGTGAGCGTGGGAAGCGTGTCTGGGATCAGTTGCTGGACAGATTGTTATTCCGGACAGCAGCGTTGGCCCAGCTGCGTATTAAAATCCATTTAGAAATCCATGTTTTATTTAGGTACAAGTTAATTTTCAGCATTGTTAGCCATGATTGAGTCCGATTTGTGCAACAGGTATTGGATGGATTGTCCTGTATATACATATATATATTCAGTCATATCAACTAAAATGAATTATTAATGATACTCCCATACTCCAAAACAAGTAGTGTATGAGTACATATGAGTATTCACCGATACTGAGTATTAAGTGACTGATTTTTTCCCGCAGATATCATGTGTTATTTGAAGTTTCACTGCAGTACAAACACAAATTAGAGATCCAAATTTGGAAAATTGATAGTTGCAGACACAATCATATCACCTCTATGGCTGCTTCGTGTCAGCGGCTGTCGCGGCGATCAGCTGATGCGGGCAGAGAGTATGAATACGAGTATATTAGCGCAGTATCGGCCCAATACCCGATACCAGTATCAGTATCGGTGCATCCTTCATTCTTTTTTTACTTTGTATTTCTTAAATAATTTTCTTTTTCTTGTGGAACTCAACAGCATTATAAACAGTCCATTTATTGCTGGATTTGGAGCCTTTTCCATCGTTTTCGCAGAGCCGTCAATCGTTCCACGTCCGGTCAAATCTGCCATCTGGTCCTCCCCTCTGAAAAAAGGTGCGTGCCAAACGTTTTGAGCAGCTTAACTTCAGTATCTCCTCTGCACCCGACACCGGGGGAAACGAGCTGCTCCTGTTTGATGTCTTCGGGCTTTTTTCGCTGATTTGCAGGATCAGTGCCATCGCGTCTTCTCCTCAAAGCCGAGCACAAGTCAGCTTTTAATTCAGACTCAGAAAAATGTCACGGCGTCTTCATCCAAACGAGGCGTGCGGCTGCCAAGGAGTCACATCTTCCGAGGTAAGAGCGTGCAGGTGAGCCCGACGTGTACAATCACAGCCTTTGGCAAAGCAGCAGATTTGAAGTTGCATGGGGCCGCGTCCATATGGGACTTTTATGAACACACACATGCAGGAGGCTGCCATGCAACGTGCCAAAGTGCTCATCCAGGGGAATTAGGGGCTCTGTGTCTTGCTCAAGGACACTTGGACAGACTCTCAGGAGGAGCCAGGGATCGAACCTGCTAATGACAAGATGGAGCAGTGCTGCCAAATTCACAACGACAGGCTGCAGGAGGAAAACATCGCACATCTGGTGGAGCTAATATTTCATCAGAAGCGACTGATGGATTGTTGTGTACACATCAATATTACCAAAATGTGAGGAAAAAGAAGATTGTGTTCGAATATCAGACTGATATTCTGCACTCTGCGCCGGCCGCTATCCCAAACTTCACCAGTGACATTATTGAGCACTGAATTATTTATTATCTCAGCAAATCCCTCGATTGTCCACGAGTAATATTGGAGAGTTTTGTCATTAAGGTCCACTTTTAACACCGAATCAATCCGCACTGCTTGTCCCGCTGAGGGGCCAGACCGGACCAATTTCAGCGGCAACAGCGGCGAAGCGCCCAATGATTATGTTCACCTGGACCTCGCAGACAATAAAACCCAGGCCCGAGCGCTGACCCCCCCTTTCTCGTGTTCTCTCCTGTCCTGCATCACTGCTTCCTCCTTTCCCAACATCTGCTGATCTCCAACTGAAAAAAACAGTCTGAACTATCCCTTTAATGCTTGGCAACAAAAGGTAAAAAATATAAAGTGGCACAGGTTTCTCACAAACCTGCACATGTGCCGCTCTTAGCATTAAAGGGATAGTTCAGATTTTTTGACATGGTTTCGGTGTTGCAGAAAGTAGTTCTGTCTAGTTGCTGGGGTCACACGGATAAAGCGCTTATGCTCCAAAAAACAACATGCATTCAAAAGAGTAAACTATTTACATCACGAATTCTTGGCCAAAAATAAGTCCGACCTCGCAATCACCCGGCACTATTTTCCCTCAGTTCGTGTCACTGCGCGCACCTTTCGATCAATGGAAGGAGGCAGAAAGAGGTGGAAGGAGACCACTACGACGCAAGAGAAGACATGTCGCAACGGTCTCCTTCCGAGCATGTAAACACCATGACAGCTGATGATTGTGCGGGCAGTGATACGAAGGGAAGGAAAATAGTGCAAAGCGACTGTGAGGTCGGAGCCTTTTGTGGTGGGAAAAGTCACTGCTGATGACAACTTTATGTCAAAAAATCTGAACTATCCCTTTAATATAATAATATTTATATTTTTGGTATATATATATTTTTGAGAGTGGACTCAGTAAGTATATATTACTCTTAGGCACTTTATACTGTTGATATGTTGTCTTGATATTGGTCTTTTTAATACCTACTGATAAATGTTTTGTACTATTTTCTTTTTTTCTCTCTTCTACGTGATGATTTTCTATGATTAACAGGATTCTGCTTGTTGCTCTGGTGACTGTCTAATTCCATGCAGCAGTGAGATTGGTAATTCAGGGTATTTTTACATGTCTCACCCTGTTTCTCGGTCATTTCACACACTTAGGAAGACACTTGTCAAAGCCGGTCTGTGTGTTTGATCGCCTATACCAGTGAGGGATTAAAAGTTTGTAAAGAAGGACACCGAGCTTTGTTGGCTTTTTCTTGATTATACTGTGGTTCTGTTGCCAAACACCTCCAGACTTCTTTCTTCTTTTTTGAGAGTGCGTTTTTTCTTTCTTCACAGGTATGTGAGAAGAAAAAAAAAGCTAAATATGAGTTTAACTGGGTCCAACGCGGCCCAAAAACAAAGACTGGCGCGCATCTCCGGGCAATGCCCCCCCTGCCCCCTCCCCCCCGATCATGGGACATTTAGATCAGAAACAAACGCAGCCTGCAGAGCAAACTGAATCACCTACCTACAGAAAGATCAGACACGGCCTGCTGGAATCATTTTAACAATAAAAAGCACAAGATAGACTCCACTAGACTCCACTTCAAGTTCAGTTTCGGAGCCCTTAGCATTCAGCGCCGAGGCTGTTTGGATCCCACAAGCGAGGCTGCCCTAAACAGAGACGCTACAGATAAGGAGGCAGAGTCGCCTCTCCTCATTATTTCTTAGCTGTGATGGATTCGCATTACGGTTCTAAATCATCTTCGCTCTTGTCAGCAGCACAGACAAATCTCTGGCTGCGAAGGTTCAAATGACAGACAGGCTAACAATGGAATGTGACCTCGCACTGCCTTAATATACTGTGTAAATATATGTATCTTCTTTTCCTTCTGCACTGTAATATCCACCAACGCCATTAACCATTAACAGGCGGCAACATCCAGCCAGAAAAACTCCTCGTTGGGGGAAAGTTCCATAATCCTGTGACTGTCGCTTAAAGACAAATTAAATGAAAAATGTATTTAAAAAAAAGCCATCACATGTATGGTTACATCCAAACTATCATATCAAAAACTAAAAAAACAACCTTTTTTTCAGAAGCCTTTTACAAAACCAAAGCCCTTTAAAAAAACCAAGAGGTACCCAAAGTGCTTTATTTCAGCGTTAAGGAATAAATAAATAAAATGCAGTCGAAGGGCTGGCAGAGCACAGGGCTGCTGGGTATATAGAGAGAACACTACCAAGTATGAAAAGCCATTGTAATAAAATAGAAATACAGTTAGAATTAAGATACATAAAATCAGGAGACAAGAACAAAATGTCTGAATAGCACTAAGCATTCAGAAGCTGTTCTAAACAAAACGGTATTGAGGGAGTCGAGTTAAAAAACTCAACTCGGGGATGGGACTTCTTTGTCTTCCAATATCCTGCATTTGACGGATGCATGCGCTCTGCTAACACGACAAGGATTGGACGCACCCACTTTTTAAACAATCGACCAGCATTGTGCCCCACCTGTGTATCCTGTTTCTGCTGTAAATAGGTCATCCTCTTAAGGCCAAATATGTCAGGAACAGCCGTTACAGCTGATTTTTAAAGAGAATATTTAAGAAAAGAATCCACCACAGACGCATCACACCATGGACATACTGTACCTGACCATCCTGGGAGTCTCACATTCGGACCTGAAAGACACAAAAGAAAACGGCGCTTCAGTGATTTTTGTCGAGCACGTGGGAACAAGGATGCTGCAGTACGTCGGTAATGCAGCTAAAGACATGCACGCTATCATAAAACGCTTTACTGAACACCATCACTTGAATCAGCAGCTATACTAAAAGCTGCCAAGTTTACTGTTTGGCACAGAGGAGCGCTACACTTTAGAGCAGATCAATCTGGCCCGGCAGAGAGCTCCTTGCTTTAAATTCCTGCCACAACTTGGATGTGACATACACGAAATTAATACATTAATACTCCGCAGGGTGCGTCAAAGCTGACTCCAGTGCCAGGGTGTGCTTGTAAATACAGAGTTTATCTATGCAGTTTGGAGTTTGGTGTAAACTCCGGTGTTTTAGTCAAGACCGCTCAAACAGAGAGCAAGACCACCGGGGGCCTGGAGGGAGACGAGACCAAGACATTTAGGGTTTGAGACCAGGACCAAGACCGTGTACATATGCATTGAGAAAATAGGTCTTTGTCATGACTTCAGAAATCTAAGTATGTGTTGCTTGATGCTGCGGTTTCCACTCATTTTAAGCTTTTTAGGCATTTTTTTGTTGGTACTGTAAACCAAACTCATATGACTTTGTCAGGGGAATGTTGACGTTAATGAGAAGGCAGAGGCTGCAACGTGGGGGAAATAATCAAGCTACCAATGATTGGATTTTGATCATATCAAATGCAAGACGCAGTCTAAAAGCCTGTGAATGGTGGTCTCCACCTCTCTGGATAACAATCTCAAATCTACTCAATCCCAGACTTAGATAAGGCCAAGAAAAAAAAACACCCGAAAACGATACCGAAGAGTGGTGTATCAGTATTTGACACATGGAACAGAAACGTCTAAAACCAGGGGACTTTACTATAAGAAATGGATAAAAGTAGAACCTCCCCCTATTGATGACATTGAGATTTGTGTCATGGAGAAGATATCTTTTTCATTCAAAGTCGTATGATAAAAATGTTATAAGATCTGGACCAAATGGACTGTGAGTATGTAAAACCAGTCAGATCTGATTTCATTTGACTGTACTTGCGCTTTGTAAGAACAGTTCCTCTTTTTGACATGATGTTTGGATTGTCTGAGGTGGCGCGCTTCCCAGTTTGGTTATTATTCCCACCTAAAATAAGTAGTGGTCCGTCAAAGAAATTCCAAGAAAGGCAGTGAGGACATCCATACTTATCTATGTCCTTGAAAGACCAAGGTTGTAAATAATGTGTGTGATGGAAATTTGCCTTTACAAATGCAAAGATAGTTTCAAAACAAAGACAAAAAAAGTGGTCTATAGACCATGTTAAGACCCAGAGCGATCATAATTACATCAATGGTAAAGGTGTGATGGAGTTTCTGTCATTGTGTCCCCTAATGTTGGTGGTCCTCACTGAACCACCAGCACCAAAGATTTGCAACCACACTGCAAAACAACAGAATCTTTGATGAGAAAAAGCCAACAGCGGACTTTGAGACCTCATGTCAAACCAGTGAGGTCACCTGAGGGGGCGAGCGTCCGTCAGTGGCGAAGCTCATCACGAACTGCAATTCAGTACAAGATTGCAATCACAAAAACTTCAAATATTTGACAAATGCACTTCTGGGGAAACATATTTACAAGCTGAATGGAATCCCTTCCTTGATTCTGGGTCAGTTTTGAAATTGGCTTCTTTTCCATGGCAACCGCCGCCAAGGCTGAGGCATATTGAAGTATTTAGAGCAGCCCACTGTGCTGTGGCTGACACACAAAAAGCATCTTCTGAAAAGAAGGGAGTGATTAATTAACAAACACAAACATGGGGGACAATTCTGGTTGCCATTGATGACACCGGAGCAGCAGCAAACAGATGGGCAGATCATCAAAAGAAATGAGAAAAAAAGAAAATTGGAAGAAAAAAAAAAAAAACAGCAGCTCCTCCCACCGCTATTGTACATGCGAACTCACTGTCACCATCTCACTCGGACACTTGAATAGATAAGAGCAAATAATTCTAATGATAACCCACGCAGTTTTGCTACCATCTGTCAGGTGTCAGCTGTGAAAGAGACTGATTTATATTACATATGTGGCTGAACGATCTCTTGCAGAACTATGTCGGGGTCCGTAAAATACTTCCTGAGTGGCTGATGAAAACACACAGGGGCAAGAGTCGGTCATCTTTGCGAAAAACCGCGCCTGTAACGGAGTCTTTGCCGGGCGTTTGAGTGCACCGTGTGTGACATCAACGTCTCCCGAGTGGAAAAACCAGTCTAATCAGCTGTCCCGAGCTCTAAGGGCAGTCCAACCGCATTTACAGGTTGCCGCGGTGACAGCAACAGCCAGGTTTCTACTGAGTGAGACAGCGATGCAGCTGACAGACACCTCTTAAACCCATCATTTTTAAAACAAAAGAGGAGTTAAATGGTGGAAAACGGTTTAATGGCGCCTCCTACTCAAAAAAAACAAAACCACACAATGTTTGCAAAATATAATTTATGCCTCACTGGTATGTGAAGTAATTGGAAGGCGTATTTCAGACGCCTCAGAGATCCAGTTTCCCGTAAAATATGCTACTTTTCTTGCGTCTCGGGCCTGCGTGACGCCGAAACTGACCCCGGGAAACGGCGCTCCAGACGAAACCGAAGTACACTTTTACGCCACAGAAAATGTAGCCCGCTTTGTGAACCATGTCACACAGGGGCAATAAAGCAGCTGAGTGGCTGCATCTGGAGGAATTTATGAGCCCCCCCCCCCCCCACACACACACACACACTCTTTTTATACGGTGAAAACAATGAGGTATTCATGGCGGAAAGACAGTACTGTGACTGACTATACCATTAGGTGATGCGGCTGAAAGGCTCCTCTTCTCAGGCGCGCTGCTTTTTTGCCGAGCTGGCCTGATGAAGTAATGACCCTCTTTGTTGCGTAACACTGCGGCCAATCGGCTGCAGGCTGAGTGATTCCCCCTCCCCCCCTCCCCCATTATTCTTATTTACATTAATGTTTTTTTCCCACTCTCCCACCCGACCCGCTGTTGACTTAGTAAACCTTTTGCCCTTGCCAGAATTTCCTTTGTTATTGTCTAAAGATCCGCTTCTGATTGCCTGTTCAGCAAATAAACACAGAGCTCTAATTGTTCCATAAAGCAGCATAACCAACTGTGGCAGGTTTCAGAAGCCCCCCCTCCCCCCACACCCCTCCCACTTTACTACTGTGGAATTAGGTTGAGATGAAAACTGGAGCTGAGTCAATATAATGCACTGGTAGGATGAGATTCATTGACACACAAGCTGCGGTGCAGATCCAATGGCAATTACTGAAGCTATCGATCGCTGAATAAAATGCACCACTGCAAAAAAAAAAAAA
>CAESWR010001148.1:163896-175406 GCA_903171835.1 Mullus surmuletus | reverse complement strand
CGTCCAACACGCAGATGGACACCACGGGAGCTCTGTGCATTAACTGGATCTCTTTGCCCAACACCGCCTCCACGCAAGAGCCGCTCTCTCCTGCGCCGCCGCCGCCGCCGCGCTCGCTCGCGCGCCCCCCGCCCACGCCAGGCACCTCCAGAGCGTAGGCGTACACGCTGCCGGAGTTGGTGCCGGCCCACAGCGTGGGGCCGTGGTGAGTGCCTGGGAAACGCAGAGATGCACAGTCATCACCAGTGTGGAGCGGAGAGAGCCGCAGGGTTTGGAGGAGCAAATGTTTCAGCTTTGTGGATGCCGATACGCAAACGCTGCTGGCAAAGGTCGACATTAAAGCTACTTTTACATGTGCATGGGGTTGCAAAGGGGTGACAAATTTCAGGTACATTTCCGGAAAGTTTCCGGAACATTTCCATGGGAATTTTAGCTGGAAAGTTCAGGGTTTTGTTGCCGTGACAACCACTCATAAGGAGACAGCAGCCATTGAAGACGATGAGGTCCAGGTCCTTGATTAGTAGAAAGCATGGCCTGAAGAGAAGCTCAACTAAATATTTGGACATTTTTTAATGGGATATCCCTTCCTGAGGGGACGTAGGGAATATGTCGGGGCTACTGTAAATACCTGAACCTTCTTTTACTTTTCACCATTCATGGTTTTTGCTGTTCGGTGAAAGAAACCATTAAAGTTCCATAGTTCTAAAAACTGAGGAGTGTCATTCACAAATGTTGTATCAGTCATATTTGCATGTATGTTTGCTTTAGACAAATACTGATGCCTATAGTCATGACAGTTCAACTCAGTTAGGGAAAATACATTATAATGTAATTTAAAAATATTGCATGTTTGCATGCATGTTGCTTATAACAAACTAAAATGTTTCACATTTAAATATGCATATGGTGTCAATACCAAGTCAATGTAGTTCATATTATTTCCCAAAGATTCCCTGAAAATGACCAATAATTTTCCCAAATTCCCATGCAAATTTGAAAATGACCGGAATTTTGCCACCGTACATGTGTATGACACTAATCTAATGAGAAAGAAAGTTAACACACCATCACGTAGGAAAGTGTCAGCAAAGCAGAGGCATCGGACCACCCCGGAGAGCGAGTCGTCCGCTGACCGGGGTTCGATCCTTCGCTGGATGGGAGCCACGTCCTCCTGCTCTGCGAGGGCGGCGTTTGCTTCCTGGACCTGCACATCCAACAAGCAGAGTCAGAAAATCCACAATTGTGGCTGTTTTCTTGTTTCCATGCACAGACGGGCGCTCACCTTGCTGGTTGGTGACGTGATGGCACGTTTTTTCCCCGACACCCGGCTCTTGCGGATGCGCCTGAAGCTCTGCCGTAAGGACTTTTTCAAGGATTTGACTCGGGACAGCGGACCCTCCATTGCCAACGAGTCATTCGGGTGCAGGGTACACCTAGTGTAGAGCAGTCAGATGGAACGGATTAATTTCTTGCACATGTGTGGGTGACAGAGAGCACGTAGGACTCACGCTCCCACCTCGCCAGCACGGCGTTCCGCCTGTGGTAATCAAACAGGCCAAAGCCATGACTCGTCCCGAAGGAGATGAGGTTCCACTCGGCGTGCAGCGCCACCGCGGTGACGGAGGCCGGGGGCAGGCACTGCACCAGCACCAGCGGCTGGAAGCCCGGCGGGAAGGGGGCGGGCTTCAGGCGCGGCTCCAGCCTGTCGTGGCCCTTCCAGGTGAAGCCCTCCCTGTCCTGCAGGAGGTCGACCACCGACACGTCCACCAGGTGGTCCGAGCGCTCGTCGCTCAGACCCAACACGATCACCTGGGCGGGCGGGAGGAAAGTGAGCAAACGGTTTGTCATTGACGAGTTCATGCTGTTTCTGTGAGAAGTTTGACATCACACAGCTGGGAATTTACTCAAACACACTCAGCTGTGACCCACATATAAACAATCCATCATGTCGCAGTAAAAATTGACAATGCACTCAGTAGCACAGAAGGGCCCTCATTTAATTTACAGCTTTGGATAAAAGAATTTCCTGCTGACTTACTAACAGCAATACTTGTCATCCAGTTTTTTTATGCACATCACTTCTCTTCAGTGAGTTCAGTGTAGTACCTTAGAAATAATGGTTTTTACTTTCTGCATCTTTACCTGTCCAGCCGTTCCAGCCACCACCAGCTTGTTACTGTATTTGCACAGACCGATCTTCTGGATGCCCAACCTTGGGTCGTCACTGTACGGGTCGAAACAGCCCACCTATACACACACACACACACACACACACACACATCTTTATACAACCTGAAAAACTGGGGCCATAGTCATGAACAGTCATGTCAAAAACACAGTCGAGATAATTGCAGTTAATAGGGAGTAAAAGTCATTCCAAAAGAGATAAATGTTCTCTAGAAACCATCAGCGAATACTGAGGAACTTGTGGAATGCCTTTGTTATTTATTACGTTTATTGCAGCTCGTAGGAAATTAGGATGTTGACAAATTCAGAGGAACAAATTCCAAGTGTGCTACACTGAAAGATGGGTGAATTGCATAAACACACAATGACAGCTGATCAGCTGCAGAAATGCATCTCGGGTAAATTGCTCCACAGCGTTCGCCTGCACACGGAGGTCCCTTAACTCCGAAAACTTTCCAAAACAAACTCAGAATCTTCTGTGTTGCACCGAGCGTGAACTCCAGTGAACATGGGCCAATGTCAGAGTGCCCTCCTGAAGCTCTGCTCCACCTCCTCGCCCCACAGCCGCCTCTTTTATTCTCTGCCAAATGCCAGAACAATGCCCCCTTTCCCCCCCTCCTCATACTCGGCAAAAACATGTGCATTAATCTGTCACACACACACACACAGTAGGAATTCCAATAGAATCCACTCTCGCTCAGGAGTTTTTGTCTTGTAGCAGGAGAAGTTGGTCACTGAGAGAGTGAGTGAGGGAGGGAGAGGGGTGATGGGTCTGGTTTTCATTACAGAGAAGAAAAAAAAAAGGGAAAGGCTCTTCATCCCATATGAGGGCCACATTCCTCAACATGCAGCTCTGTTACCACAGGATACATGAGGAAAAGTTGTGGGGGGGCTGAAAACAAATAGGACGAAATGTGAATAAGGAACTGGGGAACAGGCCGCAGAGGTGTGTGTGTATGTGTGTGTATGTGTTTGTGTGCAGACCGAAACAATGCCGCATCAGCATCTACCAATGGTCACCTAGTAAACTTCCTCTAGTGATGAGAGGGGGGGAAAAAAGAGATAACGAAGCTACGAAATCATGTGTTTCGCTTTCTCTGTAAGCCACGCGGACCTCAGAGGTCCTCCAAAAAACTGAAAGGCATTTCCAGCTGATTTCAAAACTCGCAGAGCGCTTCCATCTCAATTTCCTGACAATATCTAACCCAAAAGCCCTCTCCGCCGTGATTTCCGCGCTTAACATCGAATTCTGCTTCCTCTGTTGCAGAAGAGGTCGATTTAATGCGGCGCACAAAACAGCCCATTAAAAAAAACGGTCCGAGACTGCGGTTCCTTCAAAGTCTACGTTTAATAAAAAGAACAATGAGGCGGGGCCGTCTGAAACACATGAAAACAATCTGATGAGAAAACAAGGCCGCAGATGGAGTGTTGCAGAGCTGCGTGTATGTCAAACACAGATTCCTTTTATTCCCACAGCGTGTAAAATAAGATCAGACTGACTCGAACCCTATTTGTCCGTCACGCACGTCTCGCCGACCCTCACCTTCCTGAACGGAGGCCACTCCTCCTCCTGCTCCCTTTCCGCGTCGTCGCCGGGGTCGTGGGGGTCGTCGCAGGGGTCACAGTCGGTGTGGAAAACATTGGCCGTGCCAAGTTTGTACAGCGGTGTCAGGGCCACGCCCGACGCGTCCCAGAAGCGCACGGTGCCGTCCTCGTGTCTGCGAAGAGACGGGAGTTTGAGAAACATTGTGTGAACCCTGTGTGCAAAAACCCATGTACAGGGTTTGGTTCATATGTTGTTTGAGGTTTGTGTTATATGATGTGGTTACAGTTTTAACGGTGCATATAGTATTGGAAATAAATGTTACAATTCTTTTAACTGCATCTAAAATCTTTTGTTTTTCCTCACTAAAACAAAAACAGTGGGCAATTAGCAATTACCTTCATGCTGTTCAGTGTTTCCAGAAAATGTGTTAGCTAAGGTCATGATTATGAACAGTTCAGTGGCAGGTAAAATTTTAAATGAACTTTGTAGAATTAAGGTTTGCAGGACAAAGCAGATGGCTCCACCCATTCTGAGCCATAGTTCTGCTCCAAGTTTCTTCATTAAAAGGGAGTTTTTCTGTAACCGAGGGCTTGCTCTGGTGGGATTGTTGGATCTCTGTTATACAACTATAGCAGAGCATGGGCTAGACCTGCTCTTACAATTGATAAGTAAATACCACTGAATTTAATTAAAATTGAATTACACCGTGTCAGTGTGCGAGGCTGGACAAAGAATGACGATGCAAGCATTCAGATGGTCGTTGGGTGCAGCGTTCATCATGTTTGTAAATGGCAAAACATTTCAAGCATTCCTTAATCTGCACTAAATGCCAGACTGAACTTTTCAAATGACACAATACTAGAAAAGAAATGTCATTTCGAAATTATTAGAATTTATTCTAGCCAGAACGTTGATGTCTCTGAAGATTACGTCAATCCATGCATCTGTTGTGGCATTTCACTCTTACTGCTGGTAATGTGACTAAAAACTGATTTCCTGCTCTGCCTCTCCTGTTTTCAGAGCAAATATGTCCATTCAGGTTTGTTTGATTCAAAGTTAAAATCAACCCTGCTGTCTCACTTCTTTGGGGCGTTTCCACATCTGCCATGTTAGAGTCCAATTTAATCAGATTTTGTTGGATTTTCCACAGCCAGTGCCGTTTATTCAGGAAAATGTCAAACCAGCAATCACAACATTGTGGACCAAAAAAAACAAGCTGAGACTTTATGGACGACGTGCTCTTGGTTTGGTCACGAAGTAACGAGGTCTTTTACCAATCTTTTTTTTTTTTTTTTATCTTTTTGGCCATACCGGCAAATTTTGCCTCCAGTGTTTTACAGTGACACCACATGTAGGTTTTTTTGTTTTTTGCACGACTAAGATGACAAAATTAAAAACAAAGACATTCCTGTGCAGCTGTTAGTACCTCATACTTAATACAAAGCAACATTTTAGGGTCGTGAAAACAAACTTTAAATCTGGATCCACATGGTGTGTGTGTCTGTGTGTTTGTTCACGTACCCCGTCAATAACAGCTCTTGTTGTTTGGCCGTCGGAGCCAGGTTTTTCCCTCCACATATGGGCCAACTCTACACAGATAAAAACGGAAGAAAAGTTAGATCCTTTGAAAATGATACACACTGAAAAAATAAATAAAATAAATAAATATAAAACCACAGACTGAACTGAACAACATTTCCATTTCATCTTGACCCCTCTTGAGAATTTACTGGGCCTGACACACAAGCATGCTCATATGGATGAGCATGTGTACACGGCTCGCAGGGGCTTCTGCCGGGTTTGCTCTGTTTCGGTGCCAGACTCCTCGTTTTAGCTTTCCACAGATAGAGGATGATGATTTACAAGCGTACCAGCTGTGTGTGTGTGTGTGTGTACACAGAGGGGAGGGTGGTGGTGGGTGTGAGCCTAATCTGCCACTGATCAAACAGCTGATCAAAGCTGCAAAGCCTTTAACTGCCCACACCTGCTCTTAAAGTTAGCACAATAGCAACGGGCTAATGGTCAAACTTCCGCTGGTTTCCCCCGTAGCCGCCAGCCTGCAAGCACATGACCTCAAATAACACGGTGAGAAGGGTCAATTAAACGGTAACTCACAATAACCTCATACACACCGAGTCTTAAATAGCACTTCAGTAAAAATCTGGGAGCCAACATGAACCTGTTTGCATAAGAAGCAAAACTGAATCCAGGAAATCCAATCTTTGCGTGTACACACTGGTTTGTAATAGTTTGTAGTGAGCTATTTACTTTGTAGTAGGGGTGTACCGATACAACTTTTTCACTCACGATACAATACCAATATTGCAGCCTTGAGTATTGGTCGATACTGATATCAATCCAATCGATATCAGAACGAATTATGCATACTTTTATTACTTATTTTGTAGTATGTAATGTTAGAAAAGGCTTGATCAAGTGATATTACTGAAACAGAGAACAATAGTCAGTAACAGTAGGTATGAGATAAAACTGACCCATTTATCATTAACCAATGGGTTACATATATTTTAACCTTAAACATAAGAATATTCTAGATATAAGTGCTAGAGTCTGGAATGGACTGTTTATATTGGATATTTTAGATGCAGGCCAATATAAATCCAATACTCATTTTTTTGCTGATATCGAACCGATATCAAACCGATATCAATATCGGATCGGGTCACCTCTTCTTTGTATACAAGTTATTTAACTTTAACGAATAGTGTCGATGGCCGCGTTGCACATGAATATGTGCGGCCCGGCTATTGGCCACGCTGCGCTGAAAAAGGTGCTTTCAGGTTAAGTTGTTTACACGCATCTTGGATTTCCCATAATTCAATATTCCCACTCCCATGAATAAACCTATTTACAGAATCATCCTGTGCTGCTGTGCTGTGCCAGTGGCTCCGGTGCAGCCTTGAAGAGAGAGATGTGACTGATCAGCAGGACTGTGGCAAAACTTTAAAATGGAGGAATCCTGCCGGTGTGGGTGCCCAAACACGCATTGTGCTTTCTCACACTGTTTGTGGTCATCTTCCTCGTATCGGTGTGCATGTTGCAAAAAGAAACCTGGTATGCTCATGGGGAGTGCTGGGAGGGGGGGGGCTTTATCTGAAAGGCCCACACAATGTGGCAGCTACAGTGTGAACGCCAGTAAGAGGAATCAAGGAAGGACAAAATATGAGCTGGTCTGGAAAGTAGGATGGTTGTCTGTTCTTTCTGCCTCCGTACAGTAGAAGAGGTGATAAAAGCTGTAGTAGAAGGGACAACCGACATTTCGGATTCTTCAAACCTTCACAGATTTAGAGACTGCACACTTGATAATAAAAGACAGATGGCACAGCATCTCGTTCCTTTGTTTTTACATATAAACGTGACTTGTAAACAGTGCACGGTGTAAACAAACATGGCGGGCGAACAGGAAGAAGCAGTTATGGATGTTTTTGGCCTAGTACTTTCAGAAAAAACTCACGTTCAAAAGTCATGGGGACATCGCGAATGTGGGCTGTATGAGTTACAGCGCGAGTTGGAGGTGAATAAAAATTGTTTTATGTTTGTTTTTACTTCCTCTTCTGTTAGTCAGCTGGCTCAGTTTGTGCCTTGATTGGCTGTTGGTCCGGTACACGTGACCTTACACACTGTGCGTGCTTGGCTCCTCTCACAGCACCCCACACACTACAGGATTTTTAGTCACATCTATCAAACATGTTCATTATTTACGGTCTCTCCTTCTGAGGAGATCGGACCGGACAAAAATCACAAAATCAAAATCAGACACGATGTCGTTTGCGAACATCAGTGTGTAGCCACCTTTATAACCTTTTTAGAACAATAACATATTGCCTATAACACCCAGAGCTCCTTTTTCTCACCAATGCAACAATTTGATGTGTATTTGATTGATGATTCATGACTAAATGATTTGTGTTTTCTCACCCTGTGTGTGTGTTCCCGGCCCTGCTGCGCTCTGCCAGCATTGACCAGCCGCTCCCAGAGCTTAGGAGGAACGCTGGAGATGTGGCAGGAGCAGGTGATGGCCGAGGAGTGGAGGGGAGCCAGGTACGGGGTGGGCACGGAGGGCCATCCGGGGGTCTGGAGGTCGATGACCACCAGCTCCTCCTCCAGCAGCACGACCAATGCAGAAGGGTCGTCGAACTCTGGAAGGGAGGCCGGGAAATAATTTTTTAAAGATGTCTTGAGGGAATGTAAGAAATCGAAATATAACCGACGCACAACTTGACCGCCCACCTTTCTCCGGCTCGATGTTGTGGACTGTGAAGAAGTCGATGACCCGGGATGTAAAGTCCAGGGTAACATGCTCTTTGTCCTGCTGAATGGTCAGGCAGTGGCGGTCGCCGTAGCTGGCTCGCGGCATCCCACCGCTGTACAAAAGCACCGGTGAACTGCCGGGAAGACAGAGCAATCGAGAGTCTCGTTTAGTCGGTCACCGTGGTAATAAAGCCATTCTGGTAGACATTGCTTTATTTTGCGAGGCAAAACTCCAAAGGCTGGCTAACTCGGGCTCACGACAGCGCTGAATAAGTTTCCAATAATATAATTTGGGCTCATTATTTTGTAATTCCAAATCCGCCAAAACTTTTATTTAGATTTTTGAAGCCGAGAAACCGACCGTGTCTGCAGTATTAGCATGTTTTAACCCCGCAAAATGGAGCTAATCAGAAACCAATTAGCATTTTCTCCTTTTATTTATGTCTACTCATGTTCATTCTTGTCTTGCTTTATACACAATAAAGAGCCTTCTTGCAGAGCAGATGAAAAAACATAAAATCCAGATGAATTAAGGACATTTCTGGGCAATCTGTCTCCTATCCAACAGTAACAGACAGCTGAGGTCATTAGGTTATAAAACAAAAAAAAGACGAACAAAAAAGACAAAATGGAATAAAAAGACGAAACAAAGGAGCACAGTTACTGATCCAAATGGCGAGTCTCTGTCTGCAAGAATCATTTGCCGCCCCGTAAAAAACCAAAATGTCACAAAATAAGGGTGAATCACTCACCCCGTCGCCGTCGTCCTCCACAAAATTTTATTGATAGCTTTGCAGGGAAATGGACCTGCAACAGACAAAGATGGGGGGAAAAAACCCACATTAAAAGATTCTGCGATTTCAGAAATTCTTTTGTACTTGGGAGTCGTATAAAAGAAGCTTGAAGAGAAAAAAAGAACAGGGAGCAGGAGGTTAAACACTTTCCCATCCATATCCTGGAGTCATCACTGTCTGTCGGCTGCCCCCCCCCCCTCCTCCCCACACACACACGCGCACGTTGCCCAACACTGACCCTATGAAGAATGACTGGCTACTGTGAGTCACTTTAGGTCAGCAGCTGTGGTTACCTAAAATGTGACGCTGCGCAGACGTATGCTAAACACGCATTAACTGGCACGTGTGTGTGCGTTTCTCACCGTATGGGATGGTGGATGACACCGGCTGGTGGCTGCAGGGGTTGCCGCTGGTGACGGCCCAAACGGAGTAGCCGCCGTCGTTATGGGAGCTGACAAATAAGTTCCCAGAACGTTCCCACACCAGACTCTCCAGCTGCTGCGGGGACGGGAAAAAGGCCGAACACGCATAAGACCGCAGAGAAACAGCGTGTTTGTGGGTATAATCTTTTATTCAGATTTTTTATTCTTTTATTTCTCTGCAACTTTTTGGGAGACATATACTCATAGTGACACAAACCCAGTCTCATTATGAAACACTGTCCATAAGAAGGTACTCGAGCATGTGCTAAGGGTACCTGCTTGCCCAGAAAGAGTTGGTCGACATGACGGTTGCTCAGATCCCACTGAACCACCAGGCCTCGGCTGTACCCAATCAGAATCTTCCCCGATTCCTGAGGATGTTCCTGCAGAGATTCCACCGGCCCCAAAGATTTCCCACATCTGTAGTCTTCTGGCAGGCTGAGGGAAACAAAACATTGCACGTCATTCCACATCTGTGACTTTGACCAGAAGGGAACGGAGAATCAACACGTGATAAATCACACAACGTTCACAGGTCAAAACAAGCAAGCATGTACGAGTGAGGTCGAGTCGTAAAATAATGAATCACAGACGAACAAGCCATTGACAAAAGAGGAAAAAGATGAAGAATACAGGAAAATGCCAACAATGGCCGCGATCGAAAAATCTTCATAGAAAAAAACTCAGCACACAAATGTGTGAACTTTTACTAGCAGGTGTCGTTAATCTTTGTCAATTCAAAATAACATGATGTTGTAAGACTCCACACATTTCATTTCTCAGAAGATTTAGCTGGAGTCAGGCCGGCGTGCTGACTAAACAATGGAGAACACACAGTCAGCACTCCAACACAGCTGTGAATATTGATAATTCATCTGCTAAGTATGGGAATCAGCGCACAAAACAGGAAGGAAAAAAAAGCACGAACAAAGTTCAAAAGAAAAGCTTATCTGTCATAACAAATAAATAATAGATTAGAAAAAAAACAATGCCGATTATATATACTGTTATATTGCAGCTGATGACACCAACAACAACAACAACAGTGGAACAGAGATCAAGCTGAGCTGCTGGACCCTGCGAACGAGACATTCCTCTGAGGCAGCGGAGGAATGTGGAGCGGGACACACCCTCAAGATGTTAGAGGATTCCCTCAGAGAAGAACTTGGAACAGACAGGCAGAGGAGAGGAAACGGTAGGGGAGCCGGGGAAGGAGACAGGAGGAATTAAATCAAAACAAAAACGCAAAATCGGGAGGAATTAACACACAAGCAACTTCAGCTTTCCGGGCTCTTTGCTGCCGATGAAGCAGAATCACCGCGAAAAGAGTCAGCCAGCCTGGCGTGCGCATACACACGTGCGCACACACACACACACACACACCGTCGTCCAACTGCTTTGGTTGGGTTCAGTGGGGAAGATCCTCTCCGGAAGCACAGAGGCAGAAACATTCCCAACAAAGCATTCCATTGTCTCCGTCTCTGCGTTCACAAGTATTTTTAGGGAATCCAGCATCCTGCTACAGAGTCACGGTGATCAGTGTGTGTGTGTGTGTGTGTGTGTGTGTACATGTTGGGAGATTCAGCTGAAACACTTCCCCGACCGGAACACTGCATTTTGGCAACTGGTACAAAGCCTCACTGTCTAAAACATCCCCTACTTTGGGCGCACACACACACACACACACACACAAAGCCTTATCAGGGCCCTCGTTAGGTCTCCGTTCTGCCCACTTCCCTGCACAAGTCTGGTTAATGAGGGGTTTGGCCATACAGTCACCGAAAAGAAAAAAGAAAAAATAGAACCCCCCCCCACACACGCACATAACAGAAGCTCCGACACACAGCGAGTGTATCGACAAGAATGCAGCATGGGAAGCTGCCGCACTAAATGCAATGATTACTTTCTCACTGGTAAAAAAGAAAAGAGGAAGAAGAAGAAAAAAAGAATAATCGGTATTTTAACTGCATTTACTGGTGCTGGCTTCACGGACACGCCGTCAGCAGTAAACTCTCCGGCAGAGCCTTAAATTCACATTCCGCTACAGTGAGCACCTTCGTGGCATTCGGGTCCTGTGCAATTATGCAGAGTTATGTATATTGTCTACAGTTTATCCCGTAAATGTGCGTTTCAATGCTGCAAAGCCAACCTCTGGCATAGTGCTCCAGTTCACCGAGGCCAAACACCTTACGATACCGCAAAGCTTTTAATTAATACGATTCAACTGCCTTTTGTGACGCTACCTACATGCAGAGTTTGGATGTTTGTGTAGCAGGCAGCTTGTGTCAG
>CAESWR010001148.1:131051-141709 GCA_903171835.1 Mullus surmuletus | reverse complement strand
TCAACCTTGTTCTCAGCTGTCAAAAATAACAATGTGTTAAAGCGTAATGAAAATGCTCAGCATGACGCCCCCTCTGTACATGCGCGCTCATACCAAACAGAGTTTTCATCTTCTGTCTCTCGTCCTGCGTGATGCGGATGCAAGCCTCGGAGAAAGTGTCATGTACGACCTGCAGAACACACAAAATATTTGCATGAAAGTAAGCTTTCAAAGTTAGAAGATGTGGATTTTTGCTTTTTTTTTGCGCCTCAAGTAGTGTTCAGTGGAGAGAAATCATGCAAAACTCAGGATTGAATCCACTACTTTGAGCATCCCACTGCGGCCTCTAACATAAACCGCAGCATAATCACTATAATTCAAACGACTTCTCAAGATGCATGCTGGAATTAAAAATTGAAAGCTTGCACAAGGGAAACAAAAATAGAGGCAACAAAGTGGCATGCTGTTGACACATGATCTACCCCAACCAAAATTGTGAGATATGTAGATACAGATTTACAAAATGATTTATTAGTAATATATGATGGAGCAACTGAACCTGTCGGAAGAGCAGGTCCAGAACGAGTGGATTGTTGAAGGTCTCTTTAGGATAAAACACCTGGGAAAGGGGGGGGAAAAAACAGCACAAATCAGGTCATGGAAAAACAACTTACAAAATTGTTTTGACTTTAAGCTCATGATTGTGTCTTTGTGTGTGTGAACGCACCTCTTTCCTCATGTACAGTTTCCAGGGAACATTGGTGTAGGTGTAATATTCATCCGTCGTCCTACTGTGGAGTTGAGTCTGTATGATCTCTTCCTCCACTGGTAAATCTCTCGAGACTGAAAACACACACACACAGACACACACACCAAACACATTTTCACTTTGTTTAATTCAAATGTGAAATAATTTGTCACAATGTCATAATGTGTAAAGCTCACCTGGTGGTGGGGCAGGGTTTATGTTGGAGGTTGTTAGCCCCGCAGCCCGATGCTTGGTCGCCTTGGCAACCTTGACACCCCCATCATCTTTTGAGTGGGTTGAAGGAGGCTTCCTTGGAGTCTAAGACATATTAAAAAAAAAATGCTGGAGGTTATTTTCTCTTGCACGTGTCTGTGCAGGTGCGCACGGAACACAGCGTTACCGGTAATGGTGGGTTCACCATCTGGTCCTTGAGGATCTCCATGGCTTCGTCGTGAGGGTCCGGCTTCTTCGCAAACGTCTTTCCATCATCTTTCCTGGACACATATGACACGATGAGAATATGTTGACAGAAAAAATAGCATTGGATTGTGACAGTTTCCGACTTGTGTGCGTGTGTGTGTTACTTTTGTGTGGAGGGGCCGGACGGAGTGGCGCTGGCGGGCTGGTGCTGTTTGATGATGTCTTTGATGTCATGGCTAGGCTCCATGCGCTCGGTGTTGCTCACACTGGATCGAACCACGTCCTCCGGAGGCGGGCCACGCGTCGGACCTGTGGATTCACTTTCTATGAGCTTGAGCGCTTTAAAAAAGCTATTACGTATAATATAATAGCTTCAATCAAAATATATACGTTTGATTGAATTTCCACTTTTTCATTTCTGCTACAGTTTACTTCCAAAATAGTGCACACTCACCAATGTAATCAATTAAAATAATGGTGAAGGATTCTAAAAATATCAGTTATATTAAGCAAATGTTTCAGTTCAGCTGTAAAATCTCAGAACATCTGGAAGCATTAAGGTGCATCTGCCTCTGATATTAAAACATACTGGTTTTTCTCTGAGCAGCAGCGGTTCCCGGCTTATACGGCGACTCGTCCCTCTCTTTGGTCTGAGGAGAAATGGGACACGACACTGCTGAGGATGAATTTGTTTGCATAAAATTATCTCCTTCCTTTTTCGATTGTGTTTGTGTTTATGCGGCGTGATTTGCTGCAGTTGTGTTTACCCACAGGGCTGGGTGTGCGGGAGCGCTGCTGGGAGGGGACGTGATGCTGCAATGGTGGGGACTGCGGGGCCGGGGCGACGGGAGGGAAGGATGACAGCATCTGCTGCTGGATTGCAATGGCTTGCATGGTCATCTGCTGGGCCTGCAACAGACATGTATACAAACACACTGTACGTAATATTCCTTTAATCCTTCATGTGTCAGACATCTCATCCATTCAGCAAATAATTGTGTATTTTTTACTTCAATTTTTTACGATTTTTGTTGTTGCTCATATTTTTGATAAACTAGGTTCAAGAGGAAAATCCATTTTGCAGTACTATCAGCTTTGAATACTGCTATTTTAAGAGTACTAGATGTGGAGTCCTCATTTAAAAATAATTTATGTAGATAGATTCCCTTGTACTCACCACTGTGCTCTTGGATGAGTGGGACTAATGTCACTGACCCCTTCAATACCATAGTGGTGAGCATTTATTTTCTTAATTTTCACATCCAACATCTAAAATTAGTGTATCTTTCACAAAGTAAACAATTAGCTCTGCTTTCCAGAGGAGTGTCATGTGACTGTCATGCATAGTTATTAAATTATCTTATTATCACCTTGTTTTTGGGGGGAGGTTTTTTGTCTTTCCATGTTTTATTTTGAAAGCATTCTCACACCTGTCTCTGTTTCAGCTCCGCCCCCTGACCTTCCCCTCCCTCGTCCCTGCACACCTGCTCCCTAATTGTGCTTCCACAGCTGCATCTAATCATCACTCGTTAACTTTGATAGTTTTTTTTCTTTTTTGCCTTTTGCATCATGTTTTCAGCTACCTCTGCCTGTTCTGAGCGCCCTCCTGTGCACCAACATCTTTTTGTGAGTGAATATTTTTTCGTTGCTCTGCCTGTCTGTGCTTTTGCATTTGAGTCTTATGTCAGAACGGTTCAGAATGGTGACAGTGACTGACCAGGATGATGGCTTGCTGGTTGATGATGGCTTGCTGCTGCTGAGTCAGCACCGCCTGCTCCACTCCTGGTCAAATTTAGACACAGTTTTTTAAAAACACATCATTTGAATCAATGAGTTGGCATCAAACCGGTAGACACATGCTTCAAACACGGCAAAGGGATCTTTTGCTCAGACCAGACGGTTTGATCTAACTGCACAGAACTAATGTCACTCCATCATGCCCACACGTTTTGGCCACACAACTGCTTTTTGTACCTGGCACGCCTGTCATCACAGGCACGCCTGTCATCACAGGTAAACCCGGAACCGCAGGTGTGGCAGGCAGTGAAGGCACCCCGGGCAAACCGGTAACGGCAGGCGCATGGGCCGCTACTTCTGCAGCAGCGGGGGCGGCGGCGGGGGCACGAGTGGACGACAAGCTAGGAGCGACACGTGTGGTAGGGGTGGCAGTGGTGGAGGTCTGTTGGTAAGGATGTTGGGGTAGGTTGTATTGGTGGTATTGCTGTTGTTGGTGCTGTTGTTGGTGCTGTTGCTGCTGTTGTTGCTGTTGTTGCTGGTGTTGCTCATGGTGATGGTGGTGGGAGGGGATTGGCATTGCAGGGACAGGCGGCATCATTCCTCCTGCTACTGGAAGCACTGGCACAGCTTGAGGAGCAGCAAGTGGGGCAAAAGGGGAGAGTTATGAACAGTCCAGGGTTCTGTCTCTGTGTGAAGTGGATTGTAAATGGCAAAAACCCCAACAAGTGAGAAAATAACACTTTAGGTAGAAATGGGTATTTTAAAGCGAAACAGATTGGGGATTGCAGAATTCTGAATTATTTCCATCCCCGCGGTTGCTGCTCTGATCATTCTCTGTTTTCCTCAAAATTTCAAATCAACAAATAACCCTGGAAATGAAATGAAAAATATTGTGCCAGAAAAAGCAGAAAGAAGGAACATTAATGAAATACACGGTAAATGTCCTGACTGCTAAGAATGCATCGGAATATGATATTTGATGCAATGTTTATCCGAAGTATGTGACAGTGTAAAGTCAAATACACACACACACACTAAATAATACTGAAAAGGATTGCTGTGAAAGAGAACCAGAGAGTTTAAGAGAAAGAAGGGGTGGGGGGGGCTATACACTGAGGGCCATTGAGTCATCTGTGGTTACAGTGAATGGCAGCTAATGCATTATCTATGAGGTCAGACTGCTCATTAGAGCCACTAAATGACAGATTAAAGCTGCTGACCTGTGTGGCTGCACCGGTTGCACTGTCTCATACACACACAGATGTACACACACACACACTCGCACACAATACACACAATACAAGTGACACCATGAAACTTGCCCAATTGATTACTATATCCACATACATACTTATCTTGATTAGGTGCTGACAGATTTATTGTGCTGTACTATGAAATGATTGGAAACTAATTTTTTTCTACCTTTTGAGGTTTCAAGTCCTTTCAGACCTGGCTGATTTAAGTTCATAAGAGATTTCAAAAGAAAGAGGTGATTACCGGCCTCATTTTGTGAGCAGAATGTGAGGCACATTGAGGGAAGCTGAAATAACTAATACATTTTATTGTTTTTTGGTGGCTGCTCCTTGCTGTAATATTCCCTGAAATATTTCTGTCTCAATCACTATAGTGCCTTAGGTGCATACATTCTTTGCCAGACCTTCAATCCCAAAAATCAATTAGAAACTGAGAAGTGTATTTAGAGGAAGATCAGATAAAGAGACTAACGCGGGGGATTTCAGAGTTGCGCAGAAGAAACTGAATTATTGATGTTGCTGGGGAAGAAAAGAGCGTGACAGATGCGTGTGAGGGCACCTGGAGAGCTGAAAATGAAAGAAAATGGAGCAAAAACGACAGCAGAGGAGGTAAGACAGACAAGCAGCTGAACATGCAAAACATGAATGGGGGGAAAAAACACTAAATTCACATCACACACACTTGAGTGTTTTACCTCCAGGGTGTATCCCGGGTGGATAAGGCCTGCTGGGGGCCGAGTGAGTCTCCCCCTCCTCTCTTCCTCCTCCGGTGATACCGATGCCCCCTCCTCCCTTCATCCTCGTGGACAAACTTCCAGTCTTCTCCATGTCCTGGCGAGCGAGACAGAAGCAGGAGACAGAGATTCAGAAAGACGGCAGCAGAACCTCAAGAGGGGGGAAGGATGAAAAGAGTAGAGGGAGTCGAGGAAAAAGAAGGGGAGTGTGTTCTGGCGCTCTGGTCGTTGGTGCGTTCAGAACCTCTCTGAGGGAGTCGGTAAAGCAGCAGGAACTAAATACTCCCCAGGAAGTACCGTACACACTGGAGGAGACGCTCCAACACACAAACACAAAAACAGTCAAACATAGCTGCAGTATTTATTTATTTTTTAACCTTTTCTTTATGGTTCTATTCTAGAGAAAGAAGTTTGGATGACAAATTATTTGAATCCTCTATAAAAACACAGAACATATGATATATTGGAGCTTTTCATAGTTTAAACAGTACATTTGAGAAGTGGATTATTCGTCAACCCAACTCATTTTTTCTTATTGATTGATAAAATTTGAGGTTAGGGACCGAGCGCGTACATGTGTGCTGCCCGCTGCTACCGTCAAATACGGTAGGTCACCGAGTAACCTAATCACCTCCTCGCGCTGGGCCTTGGTGTCCGCTCCATTCATACAAAAACAGAAGGCGTGGATCACATGTTCCACCCGTCCATCAACACTCCCCTCCGCTCACCCTCGGCCCGCAGATCAGGTTTAGAGGAAGAGGACAGCGATGGTGCTGCTAGTGCTCATGTACGTTTGATCATTTGCTTCATTTCAAAAGATTGGTACTCACGGTGCTGCTGTCCGACAGCACGGGATCAAACAGGCTGTCCAGGTAGCGGTCCATCCCTCTCTGAGTCTGACCATCACTGAAGGCATCCGACTCTACTGCACACAAGAAGGAAAAAGAGTGGTTTTGAGCGCGGCTGTCATAGTTTTAGCACTTTGGAATTGCCATGATTGGAGACAATTTGAATCCAAGCAGTGCAAAAACTGATTGTTTTTTGTTCTTTTTATCACAGGAGCATTTGTGTTCATAAACAAACCATATGATTCATAAAAAATGCAATTGGATTCCAAGTTCCACGACTTTTCTATACATTTTTATATTATATTTTCTACAAGCCCAGACTATTCTTAGACCTTACAAAAGATACCAGACAAATTTCCCATTCGTAAAATCTCACCACCTCCACAGAATATAATTGATATCCATTCAAATGATGTAATATAGGATGTAAAAAAACAAATGAGTTATTTGACCCCAAGTTTTGGTAATTAATTAAATAACTCGCAATCATAGCTCATAGCCATTAGTGCTAAAAGTGATGGCCAAAGGGGTTATTGAATTTTATGGTCTAGATCAGGGGTCACCAACGAGGTGCCCGCAAAGACCACATGAGGTGCCCGCAGGCCTGTTCTAAAATGTTATTTTATTCTGTTGCTAGTCTTTTTTTAATCACTCTTGCAATTATATCGTGTTATAACATGTTTATACATGTAGTTTAGATACATTTAGGTGAAGTCTGACCTATTCTAGTTCAAAGGTCAAAGCAAATCTGTTATTTCGGAGGAATGTATCCCACTGGTAGCCCTCCGTAAGGTCAGGACCCATGAAGTAGCTCTCAGTGTCAAAAACGTTGGTGACCCCTGGTCTAGATAAATTTTGTACCTACACATATTGCTATCAATTGTGCAGTATCTAAATTGCAGCACGGGCGTGTGTGCATACCATGGCTGTAGTAGCCGTCAGAGTCGGGCAGACTGTATGCCGGTCTGCTGCTGAGGGGGAAGGAGGGAGGAAGCTCCTCGTCTGAGTCGAAGCCGCTGCCATACAAAGCTCTGAGACACCAGAGGACACAAGACAAGAGTAAATGAATGATGATGAATGATTTCTTCGTGTGCTGTGTGTGTGTGTGTGTGGCGGAAGCATGTGCACTGACAGGCTGGCGTTGGCTCGGACTTTGGCGGGGTTGTCAGTGCTGATAATGAAGTAGCTCTTCTGCTTTGGGAAGTCGGTCGGCAGCTCCAGGTCGGCGATCAGGTCCATCACATAGTCGTGGCCCGCTAACTCCACCCACTGGCTGTGCTCCTTCATCAGGATGGAGCTCCCCCTCCACCAGTCAGACACTCCCCTACAAGACCACACATCTGACATCACACTTCCTGTACATTTTTATGCCGCACCAACAAGGATTTGATGTGCAAATACTGCAAAGCCTGGAATTTTCTTGACAGACCAAAGTTTATTTCATTCTTTGATAGTTTTTTTGTATCTATTAAGGAGCAGAAACCTCACACAGGCCTAGCTGAGTCTGCACCATGTATCTACCAAGCCCGTCATTGTTAATGGTGACATGTCTTTTCAAATGTGATGGATAGATGGACTGACTGACTGACTGATCGATTGATATTTCAATGCATTAACATCGCATGACGTTATGACACAGAAGGAATGTGTCATATCATCGTCACCTGTGGCGCAGGATGTCTCCAGCTAAGTCCTCTCCACTGGTCCAGGAGTGGACCGGACACAGGAACGACCCTCCTGCAGGAAGAGATGAGTCGGTGAAAAAGGAAAAAAAAAAGAACTTAACTGAATCCTCAAATGTGTCGCTCGGTTGCAACCTCACACCTGCTCCTAAGTGGTAATGAATAATCAATGACTGTGGAAACTGAGCAGCAGACACGCAGCACTACACAGTTTTCTTAGCCCCTCTGTTTTAATGGGTTATAATAAAGCAGAGATTTTATTTTTCATCTAAATATCGGGGTGGGGTGATCAAGTGTTGCTTTAAAGAATATTTTTAGTAACTGCTACCATCACCATGCTTTTACATCATGGTTACTTAAACTGCTGCGCCCACCACCAACCAACCATATGCTATACTTGCCATCAAAACAATGCACTTGCAACGCCATGTTAGCCCTCTTCCTATTGGCTGTCCACTCCAGCAGGGACAGCGGATAGGTACGTGCACTCTCAGGGGTGGGGCCCGAGCCCGTTTGGGTCTTCTGGTTGCCTTGGATGAGTCTGTGCTGCAACAACGCCTGGCAGCCGACGGGGGCGTGGTCAGACACAAACCTGGGGAGGAGAGTGCAAATGAAGCCGCTGCTACTTGGCTGTACTACCAAATCACAACAGATTTCTTACTTGAGCAGGTATTTGTCCATCTTGGGCGACGGCGCGAAGGTGCAGACGCATCCCAGCAGCAGCAGCCAGCCTCTCTCGGCGTTGTCGGTGTTCACGTTCCTCCACACTTGGTTGACAACCTGAGCCAGGATCTCTTCCCGCAAGCCGGGAGACAGCAGACCCCTTTGGATAATGTAATTCCCAAACATGTTCTCCTGCGCCCCGTTGAGATGAGGGTCCCCCATAAATCGTAACACCTGATGAAAAAGTTATAAAATCCACAAGAGACCATGCTCAAACTGTGATTGATACGAGATTTTGACTAGATATAGATTATATTGAGGCTTCTATCACTGTGCTGTCTATGCAGGTTATATATTTTCAATGTTTCATACATGGCTTGAAAGCAATGGTTTGAAAACAGTGTGTGAGAGTGCAAATCTGAAAGGATTCCAAATCCATGGAGAGAGTCTAGACCGCACAAACAAAGACCGAGACTTTTCCAAAACCGCAGGGCAACAAGACCATGACAAAACAAAGACATCTGTGGTTCAAGACAAAGTCAAGAAAAAAGATTGTATCAAAGATTATTATCATATAAGGAACCTGAGTCCACATTACTTGGTGCATAGGCAGCTATTTCCACCCATTTCAAGCACTTGTGGCTTTTTTGTTTCGATACCAAAATCAGATGTGGATTTGTCAGTTGAATGTGGCTTTTAAGTTGGGGGAAGTAATCAATCTGCCACCGACTGGAGGTTATTTGTTGTTGTGGAAAGCAAGGCAAAGTCTAAAAGCCTGGCAGCGGTGGGTCTACACCACTTGGCATACGAAATCTAGAGTCCATTCATCCGAGATGAGACCAAGACCCTAAATAAAATGTTCTTCAGACCAAGGCCAATATAAAGAACTACAGCACTAGAGTATATAAGAGGTCCGCCTACCATGATGAACAGTTCCAGAGCCTCCCCTTTCAGGTCCTCTTCTACACGAGTTAGAGGGTACGCCAAGGGGGCCACCAACATCCCGAACTTTGGTTCCTGCCACAAGAAGATCAAAATAAACGCATCTTACTGCACATGAGATGGTTTTCAAAGTATCTCAGTGAAGGTTGTTTAGTCTAGTGCTCCTTTCTCTTCTTACGGCTGTCCAACAATCTAATTGAGGATGAAATTTCCACAGCTTTGTGTTAAATGGTTGGTCTTAAACTAGCAGCAGCAGACTCTTCCCAGAGAGATCTACCCAATTGGCTGTTTTACAAGCTGTCTTGGCATGATTTCCAGGAAAACACATAGTGCATCAAATGAAATACGAGATGGTTGTTCATGCAGCCTACTTCCGCACATTTCAGATGTCTTCTTTTGTCCTCTGCCAGGAGTGCTTTCAACCCAGCAGGCCCATAACATTTCCAGAGCAGCTTTAGGAGGACATCCTAAAGAACCAATACTCGCTTACCCTGAAGTATATCTGCACGTAGCGGAAGAACGGGTAGTTGTTGATGTCCAGGGGCAGCGTGAGTTGATAAGAGGAGGATTCCTGGATGTGAGGAGCTTGTAGCAGAGCCAAGCAGTCCGAGTGCAGCTCCCTCCTGACTGGAGAGGCAGCAACAGGTCAACATCGTCCTCATGTTTCAAACTGAAAACCGGCATTCATCAAGTTGAAATATCCCAAAATATACACTCAGTTGCTTTGTATTGGCACTGTTGAAGCTGAGCCGATGTGACATTTGGGATCTGAAGTGAAAACACCATTTGGGCCAAATCTTTCATGTTCTGGATAATTTATTGGTCAAGCCCACTCCCCCGTCTCAACGACTCAAATTTCTGAAGTTTGACAGCGTTGTTGCTGATGAGATGCGACAAGTTCGCCATCACTCGAAGTGCTGGTCCGTTTGGTCGTATGAATAATGTGCGCATGGAGCAGGTGATGAGTGCTAATGGGGTGAGCAGACAGTCAGTCACACACACTCACACACACACATACACACCTCCTGCCACCTGCAGCAAAGCCCCCAGCTCCGCAGGGATCACCAAGTGTGTGACGTTCACCACCTCCCTCTTGGTCAGCTCCTGAAAGACATTCCCAAAGTAACAATGGAGTTTTAATATATCTATAAATGATTTTACTGATAGGTGAGAAAAACAAGTACAGACAAATACAACATCTCACCATCTCCCGCCTCCTCCTCTCTTCCTCAGCTTTCCTTTTGGCATTAAACTTCAGCTGCAAACACCAAAAATTACACAATGAACAACTGAAATTCCTATGTTTAAAAAAAAGAACTGCTGCAAATGTAATTGTGCAAAACATTTCTTAAAGATAAAACTTCTTTGGCAATCTGGTAAAAAATTCCACAATATGTGACAGAAAATAGAAGTCAAACTTTGCTTGCCTTGATGTATCGCTTGCGGCTGATGTACATGTGGACGAGGGAGCGGAACCGAACCAGACTGTCCCTCATTTTCACATAACGCTTTCTAGCAGGAGGCAAAAATAGAGGTACAGGTGCCTTGAAATGATATTAAATTAAAATACTTCATCAATATTATACATTAGCCAATACAATATTTATTTGTATTGCAATATTGATAATTCTGAGTGCGCTTAATAACACATT
>CAESWR010001148.1:111038-123136 GCA_903171835.1 Mullus surmuletus | reverse complement strand
TCCCTCCGGCGAGATCTGAAGCAGCTCTGCCACCACTCTGATCTCCTGTGCGCTCACCACTGACGCCACCTCCTGGCCATCAGCCTGCAGCACAGCGGGGAAAGATGGATGTCAGGCGCTGGGCTCAGAATGGTAATGTCATTCAACTCTCCATGTTATTCTGATGAAGTGATCCACTGTCATTATAATTTCACAAGATGATCTCAGCACAGTACAATTCTGAAAGTAAAATAAACTCAATAAGACAAACAAAAAGTTGATTTAAAATTCTGAATGCTGAGGCAGATACACACACATATATACAGTATATATATATATAGGATGCATATATCACCTTTGCATATATCACAAGAGTGTATGGGCTACTGGAGCGATCTAGGTCACGTGGGCGGTGATGAACACACCAGAAAAACACAGAACTTACAATCAACTAAGTCATCAATGTTAACATGGTCTGAAAGAAACCAAATCTGTAAAAACAAAACTGATACCAAAGCCAAGACAGTACAATGGGTCCAGAACCTACTATTAGATTTAATAGCCCTTGCTTGGCCATTTTTAAGAGCTCTGTGTGAGGATAAAAGCCTATTGAATGGAAATGTTTAAAAGAAAATAGGCTATAAAAATGAAGAATACAATGAAATGAAGAGAACGTTAGCCAAAGCATTACCTCATGTCTCTGGAAATAGACATTGCCCAAGTGCAAAATGGAAGACAAAACTCGAAAGATGGCCGACTGGTCCTCAGGGGTGAAGTGGAGAATCTCCATGGCAGCAAGCAGACGCAGGAAGTCCTCGGCGTCGTTCTTTCCCGTTATCCCACAGTCCCCTCCCTGCGTGATGTGATGACAGACAGACAGACGGCGGAGGGGTTTGTCGTGACCACAGCCGACCCCTCGTGACTCCCATCTTGGTGGGTCTCACCTACCTGGTTGAGGTAATAGTAAGTCTCAGCCTCTTGGAGATAGAACGCCTGCCTCTGCTGCGCGGGAAGACCCGCCAGCATCTCGTAGAAGATGTGATAGTTCCTCTCATCTTTGGCCTGAAAAATAAACACACCTCAGCAATTCCTCAGACTGGGAAGCGTGAGATACAATAGGGAAGCGTCTTGTACATCTGCGTTAGTCACCTGGAAGACGATACGGGACTTTTCCAGTAGATACTGAGAGGTTATGGCACCACTTATCACACCACTTGGTGACGAGAAGAAGGAGGAAAAAAAACAAAAGTGGAGTTGAATAGAGCGAATAGATTCAATGGTGTGCGTGTGTTTCATACTCACCCCTGCAGAAAGACCTCAATGTATTTCCCAAAGCGACTGGAATTATCGTTCCGTACGGTTTTGGCATTTCCAAAAGATTCCAGCAGAGGAGCTGCCTCAAGTATCTGCAGACCATTCAGAATTGCAATAAATCAATGATCATCTTGGTGGAAGTTCATTTTAAAGATCCCCTGACCTTTTTGTAGATCTCATTGAGATACACATGTGTATACAATTTTGTGCACCTGGGACAAACTTGGAGATCGTGACAATCTGTAGGGGGCGTTACCGAGCCATTTTATACTGCTTTTGTTGGGAGATTGTAAATCATCACATATTTTTGGGGAAGTTCTGACGATCTTGCAAAGCTTCATGACTTTTTGAGCATGTTTAGAGGGTCAAAATTGCAGTTATGTGCAAGGAATATAATACATTTCCTCTGGATTTGAAGAGGGCCTCGCTGCACTGCATGCAGTTGGCTCGAGCCCTAAATATGCTCATTATTCTGGCAGTAATTTTTTTAATTCATTTATTCATTAGTTGTTTTTTTTAGGTGATAACGAAGCTCACACAGCACAACAAAACACGATCGCATGTAATTGTTTGTAGAAACTGTTTGAAGACGAGTTTGAAAATGCAAAGCGCAAGCCATGCAGGACACCCCCAGCCCTACCTCAATCTGCACCCAAGGGAGACACAGCAGCCATGGAGAAAAGAAGACACACAAACATTAGCGCCCGTGTGGACGCGGACGCGGATGCGGATGTGTACGTGTGTGTGCGGGGGTGCTTGTGATTATTTTTATGCATCAGGGTGCATCACGTACCTGTTGCGCAAGATTGCACCTGTGATGTATTGCTGCCAGGTAGCGAAGGACGAGCTTGGTGGCCTCTGTTTTCCCGGATCCACTCTCCCCACTGAAACACACACATACACACACACAAACACATACACTGATCAGAGATACTTTCACATTTATACAACCAATCCAATAGCTGGTAACTCCAAGAGGTAACTTTTTTTTTCTTCCATTTGCATGATTTCTCTGATGAGTTCCTCATGTCTGGATTTTAAATGAGGTTGCAAAATTTGCTAATCAAAGTGTTAAAAATTAAGTAGGGGGAAAATGGCAGGGCTCATTCTAGCCAAAGTGAAACCGTTATCCACACTTGGAGCGGCAGTACGCCCGGCTTTTAATAATCACTTAGAGCAACCATTTATTTGATCCCTCTTGCCTCGCTCATGATTTCAGTGTCTTGGCCTTATTTGCCTAAGTGATGTGAGACCGGTCTAATCTTGCAATCTTGTAGTCAAGGCCTCAATTCCACTTTTACGTTAAACCACCTGGAACAGTTGCACACAAATGCACACACACACACACCGGGCATCATCCCAGCCAACAGCTTAACACTAAATACCACCATTATGTGAGCTAAAGGGGAGAAGGGGATTTAGGAGCATTGGCACCTTCACCGCATTCCAGCATAAGGTTTCGACTCACGGGCAGGTTAGCTAAAATCCGGGCCATTATTGGTCACTGTACACCAGACCTCAGTTACCCCTTAACGTGCACTCACTGACACAAGCACGGGGTCCACACACATGCGCTCTGAAACGTAATCTGCACCTGGCCCAGAGCTGGCTGGGCTTTCCTTACAGGTGTCTCCTTCCGAATACGGGTGAAGTGTTCCAGGTGTGTGAGTACGTGTAAATGGGTTTGTGTATTTCATATGATTGCTTATGGGCATTTTTAAAAAGATGTGCAAGCAGGTAGATGAAGCATTTGTGTATGCATGTGTGTGTGTGTGTGTGTGTCTGTGTCTGTGTCTGTGTGTCTGTGTCTGTGAGAGAGAGAGATCGGTTTTGACACCGAACAAGGCGCCTGTGACACTTAGACGAGCATGAGAGAAGAGAGAGATGGATCTGTCTTAAGTTTGCTTTCCAGTAAACCACAGACACACACTCATGAATTTACAAACACTAATCCAACTGGAGATGGAAACCTGACTGCTCAGGCAGCTTCACTGACATTGCATGCACCTTTCTTAAACAGCTGAAATGTCATCCATCGATGAAATAAATATGAAATAATTTTTTTAAAATCTGATTTTAGGGAAGATCAAAGACACTAACCTGATTATTATGACCTGGTTATGTTTGGCATCCATCATTTTGGAATAAGCAGCGTTTGCTATGGCAAACAAATGTCTGGGGGAGAAAGAAATGTAACATCAACATACATGCAGCAGAGGTCTGCAAAAATAAAATAACAACTGAAACGTTGGTCTTCCTTCATCTTAATTCTTCTGTCCTCTTTATTTATTTTCTTCTTTTCCCCTCTCGAAATGGGGTTTTCAGTCTTCCCTATTTTCTCTCCTAAACATATCAGCTTGTCTGTTTAATTTCTTCAAAAGTCATACATTTCCTTGATTTATTATCGATCATTATCAGTTTTATTCATACAAGCAAACAGATAGTCTCTAAAAAAAAAATTATCACCAGGTTTAGTATTTTCAATGATGGAACAGATTTGCATCTTATTCTGAGTTATCTATCCAGTGTATTTTTGTTGTTCCTCTATTTTTGCCTAACCGAGGTGGCTTTTTAAGACAGTGAGAGTAAGGAAGACTCACGGAGGGTTCTCTCCCAGAGCATGGCCCTTGTACAGCAGCACCATGTCCGTCCCATAGATGTTATACATCTTATATGGGTTTACTGAAACCAGGATACTACCTATGTATGTCTGAAAGAAAACAATGGTTGATGCAAAAAGGCTGACAGGAGACTGAAATGTGGAGTTAATCAATACATGGCCCCAAAATAAATAGACGTGACTTTACAATAATGCAATACTCACATAAATAAGCTCCCTCTCAAATCTTCTTCTCAGGTTCAGCAGAACAGCGCCTTCCTGCATCTCCCTAGTCCGAGTAATAAGACATGCACATAAATGTATTACATTCACATTTCCACTCATGGATAAACACTGTTTTCAAATTGGTCTTTTCTGAGAGGCTCATCACTTTCTTTCTTTCCACAAGTGTCATACAAATCTTGCCGCCCCTCATGTCTTTGCGTATAGTTAAAAACATCACAATATGAACCCTACATGCAGTATATTTCAGCTAAGACTAATCTAATATTTTATTCTTAAATCTGATTTTTTTTCCCCCCACTTCTTAACGTGAGTGCATGCAGGTTGCTGCTTACTCTAGTTGTGTCATGTCCTCCACTCCATCTTCTTCTCGTTGCTCCCGGTGGGCTACGGTGGGCAGGCTTCTGATTGAGTACATCTAATATACAAACACACAGTTGTTGAGAGATGTAGACTTGCATTTGTATTAAGCTCTGTATAAAATATTGATGCCTAAGGGCACACGCTTCCTTGCATCTTTAGGTTCTTTGTCTCGAGGATTATTATAATATTGACGTCTACCAGAGCCCTGTTTCTTCGTAGAGTTTTTTGCGTACAACATATTTTCTGCTCACCTTACGTTCACACACACCTCAAACTACAGTATCTTAAAACCATTGGAGAAAGGTCTTTTTTGATTTTAATGGAGCTCTGCAATTCTGCTACTTCTAATTGTAATACTTAATTTGTAACATACAACACCATCAAAATATACACAGTTCTACAGTACAGCTCATGACAAAAATGGTTGTTTGTGCTTGAAAGGGGTGCTGTCTTAACTGAAGGACATTTACCTTGTCATACCAGTTCCCTTGTGGTTCACCCTCCCTGCTTAGATTCCACTCCCCTGGCGCATGCCCCGCGTGTCCCTGACCCATTGGGCTGTGGGGGTCCAGTAGTTCCCCATCCCTATACATTGACCACTTATTCAGATTCTGAACTGTCCCGTGAGGTAGCACCCTCTCAGCACCCCACACATCCATATCTTGCTGCAACCCCAATGCTTCACCTCCAGGGCCCTGTGCCCAATGCTGTTCAGGGCCAGATCCCTGAACCTGGGGTGACACTACAGCATATGAGGATGGCAGGCGGTAAGAGGCACCCCGGAGGTGAGGGTTCTGTAGAGCACCAGAGAAATCAAAAGAGCGAGGCTCTGGAGCACGAGGGGCACCTAGCCGTGTCATGATGTTATCACCAGGGAGACGGTATTTTGCTCCACGAAGATTTGGATTTTTTGACAAAGCATTAGACAGGTCAAGTGTTTGGGCTGTAGAAGTAGGTTGAGATCGGGTCATTAGAGTACCATCTGGCAAACGGTAAGTGGCAGATCTCAGGTTCTGGTTGCGGAGAGCATTGGAAAGGTCAAGAGAACGTGATTCGGTTGTATCTGAAGAACCAGGTTGCCTCAGTAATGATGTGTTTGGGAGTCTATAAGATGCTCCACGAATGTTGGTATTTAGTAAGGCACCGGAGAGGGCAGGCCCAGAGGGGGCAGCAGGGGATGGTTGGGCTTGGTTCCGTGAAAATAATGACGATCCGTCAGGGAGCTGAAATTTTGCCTTACGCAGGTTGGCATTCATGAGGGCACTGGATAGGCCTGGAGATGATACTGCACTCTCTGCAGTTTGTGGCTCCTCACCTGGACGTGATAGAAGTGAACCATCTGGTAATCGATAAGAGGCTTTACGAACATTAGGATTGAGTAGTGCAGAGGAGAGCATAGGAGAAGTTGTGGCTGGTTCGGATGCTGGCTCATTTCTTGTAACCAAAGTTCCATCAGGCAGCCTGTATGCACCTTTCCGAATGTTGGTGTTCAACAGTGCAGAGGAAAGCATAGGTGAGGATGGAGCAGGTGTGGGTTCTGTCCTAGTTACTAGTGTGCCATCAGGCAAGCGATACGTGGCCTGTCGCAGACTTGGATTGATCAAGGCAGAGGACAGCATAGGGGAGGAGATGGGTGATGGCGCAGAAGAGGGCTCAGCAGGCTCCGATCTGGTAACCAATGAACCATCAGGTAGTCGATACGTGGCTTGACGTAGGCTTGGGTTTTGCAGAGCATTGGACAGCATAAAAGGTGAAAGCCTCCCACCACCACTGACAGCAGCAGTGCTGTCAGTGGAAACTGGAGTCTCAACAGGGGTCTGGGACATTGCCAAAGTTCCACCTGGAAACCTCATCATGGATCCCTGGATTTGGGAGGCCTGCAGTCTACCAGAGAGCAGTGCAGTGGTACCTCTGATATTTCCTTGTAAAGGTGTGGTGGGAGGAGGGGCGGGGGAGACATGGGACATGGGGGATAAATGTCGCTGAAGGGGAGAGGTAAAAGAAGCATTTCGTAACTGGGAGGTTAGCATAGCAGAAGACAGATGTGGAGAGGATGAGGGGGCAGGAGCTGCTGCTACATGAGTGGGCGTGAGGACATTTGTATAGAGGCTAGCATTTCGTTGTAAAGGTGATGAGTAGGAAGCACTGCGTAGGCGGGAGTTCTGCATCAAAGCATTGCTCAAACCAAGAGTAGCATACGGATTGACCTCCTGGCTTGCTTGTATATCAGCTAACATTTCTCCTTGTACATCAGGTATAGGGGAAGTACTTCTTTGTAAAGGTATTGTATTGTTGGGATTCTGCAGATAAGGATTCTGGAGTGTGTGGCCCAGATAAGGCGATGTAGATGGAGAAAGGGTGTGAGGGAGCTGTGAATGAGGAAAAGGAGGACCTACAACTTGGGGGTTTGGTAAAGCATTTGTAAGCATTGGGGATGGACCTGGCTCTATCATCGTGTAATCATACTGCGTTATACCCTGAGATGGGGGGAGAGAAGCTGGAAGAAAACTGGATGGGTGAGGTGCTGCAGGTTGAAACCTTGGACCTAGACTTTGAGGACTCATAGCCCTGTGGGGCAGGGGGGAAGGTGGGTGAGATGGAGATTGCACACGATAGGCTGAATGAAATGGCTGAGGGGATGAACGATGCAGTGGTAGAGGAGATTGAGGTCTACTCTGCAGCCTGCGTAATGATGGTTGTGGTGAAATCGGACCACTCTGTTTCAATGAGGGCTGTGGAGACATAGGGGGCCCTGGAGGACCTCTGAATGACTGTCTAGATATGAGAGAAGCCTGATTTCTGGGCATACGGACTAGTGGCTGTCCCCTACCCACAGGTCTGTGAAATCCCCCCTGAGGAGTTCCAACTCGCTTTGAATCCCTTGATCCTGCAGGCCGGGAGCCTGTCCTTGCTAACATGGGGCCTCCAGTAACTCCACCCATCTGTCCTGAAGAGGGTGCTGGGCCACTATGGATTGAGGACCTAAATGGCGCAACGTGTTGAGTGACAGGAGGTCCATGCCTATTGCGTCTCTGTGAATAGGGATTAGCTGGGGAGGGTTTCACAGCCCCCATGGGCACATGACTTCGGCCTCCAACACTACCTCTCAATCTGCGAGTAGATGACCGAGTGGGGAGCGGGCGACTGGTAATGCGAGATGGAGAAGGAGAGGTCGGGCGATGTGGGGAAGTTGGGCGAAAAGCTTGAGGGGGAGAGTGAGGTCTCTCAGGGAAAGGTGGACTCTGTCTTTGAGGTGACGGTAAAGGAGGAGATGGAGAACGCCTCATTGTCTGTTTTCTGGATTTGAACAGATGCGGTCTGGTAGATGGCAGATGCACTGCATCTGGAGGGGGTTGCTGCCTAAAAGAGAGTCTTGGGGATGGTGGTGGGCTTCTTCTTTTTCTCATGGATCCCTTTGGTGAAGCAATAGGGCTTGAAAGTGGGGATTGAGGACGAACAGTTGATGGAGACCTATACACCCCTATACCCCCTCTCCCTCTTGTTAGGGACTGCTGTGTCCTTGTGGTCCTTCTCCGGTGAAGTGGTGGTGAGCCAGGTGGGCTGGTTGGTCTCCGCCTGCTAAGTGGAGATGTTGTCCTTTGGCTCACCATTGAAGGCCGATGGATAAGCCCTCTTTTAGGTAAGTGAGGGGTAAAGTGGGGTTCTGGCTGGTTGCGTGTTTGCAAGTCTATATGATGTGGTGGGAGTCGGGGTGAAGAGGGGGGCATTGTCCTGATTGATCCTGGTCGAAGTGATAACTGTGGGGATGGAAGTGGGCTCATTCGTTGTATTGGCCTTGGTGGGGCCATTGGTGCATATACTGGTGAATGATGAATCAGTGGGGGCATTGCTGGCTGCACTACTGGGACCATTGACGGCATTTGCCCCAGTTGCAGCATTTGCTGATCTTGGGGAAAGGAAGGTTGGTAAACCTGGGAGTAATTTTGTGATGGCATGGGAGTTGCTGGCATGTGACCAGGGGAACCAGGGAAAGGAGGGTGAATAGGCTGTCCAAGGGGGAATTGTTCATGCTGAAAACTCATAGCTATTGGTGAAGAAGGAAGAATGGGGGGTTGCTGTTGGTTCATAACAGTAGGGTATTGGGACTGTGGAGGAAGGTACGTAGAAAGGTGCTGCTCATATTGGATATCTGTTATATCCATGTTGTTGAGAGCAAGAGCTGGCGAAGGAGAAGGAAACAGCGAGGGAGAATGAGGAAGAGGTGGGGGCAGTGTTTCAACATCAAGTCTATCTTTTCCAAATAATCTAACCTGAGGCCTGGGCACCCTGAACTGTTCTGTAGGATATGGCTCGGTGAGAGGATAGGAGAACTGCTCGTGTCCATAGAGTTGTGCTGTGTCAGCTGGATCCAGCGCAGCCTCCATAAAGAAATGTTGCTGGTAGGGGTTTAAAACAGCCACAGGGTCCATATACCCCATCATGGGATCATTGTATTGGCCTGGAACAACATCATAACCACCAATCACCATTCCATACGGGTCTGATGTCCCATAGTTATTGTGGTCAAAGTAGTCTATGTACTGTTCAGGATCATACACATCATAGTAACCATCCGTGACATTTCCATAGTAACCATATGGCTCTGTTTCCATTGGATACAGCATTCCATCTTCACCGTAGTAATAGTCAACCCCATCAATTCCATAGTAATCTTCAAACTCATCATTGTAGGAGCCATATGGGTAACTGTAGTAGTCTTCCTCATTATCATAGTAAATTTCATCATCATAATAAAAGTTTCCCTCATCGTCATAGTAACCATATTCATCTTCCCATTCGTCCTCGTCATAGTAATCCATTTCTTCTCCATATGGGTCATATGGGTCATATGTCATGTGATGTCTTGGCAACCCTCTGGGCCTCCACCTGTCAGGGTAATCTTCCTCATAACCATACTCGTCATCGTCATACTCAAAGGCCTCATTGTAATAATGGGTTGGTCTCCCCCCGGCATCTCTGTTAGCAAATGAAAGACGCTTTTGTCCGTATCTTCCCGCCCGTGCTCCCAGTCTACCTTGGCCCTTAGAAGTTAGAAACCTTCCTGTCAGCCAGTTAGTTGCTGCTGCGATCCTTCCTACCATCCAGCCTCTCGTTTTAAATCCAGATCCTGCTTTCTTTTTCCCAAACATGCCTTTGAATTTTCCTCCGAGTCCTTTTGCCTCTGCTGCCATTTTCCCCTTGTCACCTAAACCGGAGAGGTTTATTGTCTTTTTAGGAGCTGCAGTTTCTTTTGGTTTCTCATCCTTCTTGTTGAACAAGCTGAAGCCAGACAGGCCTGGCTTTTTGTCACCAGCAGGCGATTTACCCCCGAATCCACTAAAAAGCTTGCTGTTTCCCAGGAGTGGTTTTCCTGCAGCTGGTGGCTTTTTTTTCTTAGAGAGCCGCAGAAAGAGACGAGATGTGCTTTTAAGGTTTCTCTTTGGTTTTGTTTTTTCTGGCTGTGCTTGTTTAGAGGGAAAGCTAAAAGGTGAGGATTTCCCCGTGATACCCGTGAGAGCTTTAGAGGCTCCTTTGAGGTGAGCCTTGACATCAGGTGCCTTTTGTGCTTTTCCCGCCGCTACATTTTTCTTTTGTCCCTCTGCGGCAAAGCCCATCATGGCCTTAGAGGCACCTTTGATGTGGACATCGCTCATCTTTTTCAGATTTACCGGACCCATCCCTTTCTTTGCTTGGGGCTTCCCTTTCTCATCTTCAGGTGATTGCTTGGAGGGGGTCTTAAAACCCTTCATTGCCATAGCCTTGGATGCACCTTTCAGAGCTGCTTTCCCTTTCCCTTTATCAGGTGCTGCTTTCTTTGTTGATACCTCAGCTTCACTACTTTCAGATGTCTCCTCTTCGGTCTTTGTCTCCTCGTCTTCTTCCTCCGACCCCTCCTCCGACTCACTAACTGGTTTCTTTCCTTTTCCCTTCTTTCCATCGTCCTTCCCCTTTCCCTTATCTGGTTCCTCCGCTTTCTTTCCCCCTTTCTTGTCATCTTTTCCTCCCTTCTTCTCATCTTTACCTCCCTTCTTTGGCTCCTCTGCCTTGCCTTTTTTGGCAGCTGCTTTCGGATCAGCCTTTTTTGGCGCCATGATATCTCCTACCTCGAATACTCCAGTATCCGAAATATGCTAAAGGAAGTCAGTTGCGGTGTCAGCGTGGATCTCAAGAAGAATTGGAATAGTAGCAACATCCTCTCTCATTCTTGTTTTATTTCACGTCTTCTCTTCTTTTGCCTCCATTCGATCCGTCTCTGTGACACCCCAGAAACACACACTGTAGCACACTCTGTCCGGAGTCAGTTGTTCTATAATGCACACCGAAACAAACACAAACCACAGTCCTTCAAAACACGATCTAGTAAGGGACTCGGAATCTCAGCCATCGGTGCTCGCTCACATTACAGTATGTCTTCAAGCTTCAGCAAAAGAGCTGTGTGCAAAAGAGACAAAAATACAAATAGGGATATTTAATTAAATTAAATCAAAATTGAATGTAATTTAAAATATTGCGTGATAGAAAAATGAATATCTTATGCTTACAAAGTCTCTCAGCTGTATCCACTTGTTGCCTGTGGCTCTGTGAGTCCTGTAACTGTGGCTTCCGGCATAGCAAAAATGTTTGCAAATTCCTGGTCGTCTCTCTATAGGTTTTGTAAGTCACTTTCCAGGGTCACACAATGAATAAAAGACCCTGCTATCCCAGTGAAAGAGTCTGTGTAGTCCTTTGTGTGTCTCCCATTGTCACTGCATCCTGTGAGTCCAACAGTGAATCCTCATCTTGGCCGCCACACCAACTTTGGCAGGACGTCCCCCCAACAAGGAGAGCCGATGTGCGTGTGTTGGTGTGAGTCTCAGCCGTCAGGGGTATCCTCCTCTTTGTCTGAGAGCGAGCATGTATGTGTGTCGCCTTTGTGGTTGTATCCTCCCACGTCCACGTCAGTTTGCCTTTGTGACCTCCTGCAACCTTCCGCATCTCTCTCTGATTACGTTGAATTCATCCACCCCTCGTTCATGTCAGGTTGAGGCCTCGTCAAGTAGACAAGTGAGCACACATATGCGCATTTCTATACTTTCTGTGCATGCGTGTGTGCGAGTGTGTGTGCATGTGCGTCAGTGTGAGCGTATCCTCAGTTGCAAAGGGCACCTTAATATACCAGCTATACTGTCTCGGGGTAACTCTATCTGCAGGCTCGCTTCTGTATGAATAATGCAGGTTGGCTGAGCTGTCGCTAAACTGTGTCTGAGAGGCAAAGGCTCACACAGCCAAAACACACACACACCAGCACAGACCACAGCTGAGAGTGATGTAAAATGTTCACACAGGTATTCAACAGTATCTGCCCAATCCAGGATGGAGAGGAAAAGGCAATTCCGGACTTCACATTGTTAGTATAATATGCAGTATTCACTAAAGCATGGATTAATATTAGTAATAATAATAAAGTGAATCTGTTTTTTTTAAGTAGACATTGTTCTCCAACTGACCAAAGCCATTAAATTACAATAAGTTTCCACTAACTTGATCGCTTAAATCTGAAACCTCCTTCCGGATTCAGCGATCAGACTTATAACTGACTTGAAACAGCAACCAAAAATAG
>CAESWR010001148.1:74256-88453 GCA_903171835.1 Mullus surmuletus | reverse complement strand
CAGCATTTCAAAATGGCACAAATTCAAAATCTGTAGTAACATTCATTGCTATCACAGATTTGATTAAGATCATTACTATTATCGGTCAGTGATGCAGAGAGGTTAAATAGAACTTAGGAAGGTGTTGTGTTTTGTCAGAAACGTGCCGGCATGCGATTTTGCAGGTGGGCTTTTTGGTGTCTGGAAATTCCCATCATTTTCATGCATAATAAAGCATTCAGGAACGCCCCTGTTCTGCACGGAAGCACACACAGTCACTTTCATTTGTTGGTCATTAGTGTGTATGCGCACGCTGCAGTGCACACACTAAGCCATACCTGAACCCAAACAGAAGTGAAAGGCCCGATTCAAAAGGCTGGGCTTCCCCCTACACACACACACACACACACACACAGAAACACACACTCACAAATGCCAAAAATACAAACAGAATCCCGCTTCTTGGTTTCAGAGGACAGATTTCTTGCATCGCTACACATCAAAAGAAATAAAGCCGGTAGCGCGCTTCGATTTTAGAGAACTGAGACTTTTGGTTTTAAATCTGAAAAAAGGAACGAACACCTGACGTCTGCTCGCCTCGTGAGCGAGTGTGTGTGTGTGTGTGGAGGTATTTTGGGAGTGACCCTCCTTCACTCCCCTTGTCACGCAGCACCGTCTCTCTGACATGCTCTCCGGCAGGTTTCTGGGCCTTCCTGTACTTTGTGAGCTTCTGCTTCCTGGCCAATCAGTGGTCCCGGACCACAGAGGACGAGCTGCCACTCAACCAGGGGGCGGACGCGGCTCGGGCTGCCATCGCTTTCTCTTTCTTCTCCATCATCACCTGGGTGAGGACGCACACACACATGCACACAGACAGACGGCAGGAGGTGGGTTTAAAGGCCTAAAGGGGACTTGAAAGGAGGATGGGTCTTTGGCTCCTCCTACTCACACCTTAGACATTTATCATCATCTTCATTTAAAAAAAATAAAAAATTCCCGGGAATATCATCAGCATCATTTCTGTTAGTACAAGTTTATTGATGTGGTATATTTGAAGCTGCTGGTACCACGGATAATGCTGGTATCAGCCTTGGAACCACAAGGGATGATTCAGCTACTTCCTGGATATAATATTCCTCATAGATAAAGACTAATGAAGAAGTCAAAGGAGTATTATTGTAGTATTATGAGATATATGACATATTCATTGTAATCCAATAACATAACACAGAAAAGGTCATACTTCATGAGTGAGCCAATTTCCTGCAATTGGATGGTATGATAATATGACGCAGTTATCATTCCTGGTACTGAACGTTACTTACCATGTAATTACTAGGAACTTACCGGGGTGTTTTATCCATAGCTGTTACATATCGTTACCCAGCTACTGCCTATCAGCTTTTGTGCTTATTATTAGTGTGATGATGTTTTGGGATGTTTGACCCTTGAAATTCCTGTTACAAAATGCTGCATGATCCGTAGGAATCTCTTCCCATAAAACCTTGGGGATTTGAATCCGCCTGTTTTAACCCCTGATTACATGTCAGGAATGCTTGCTGCTGTTTGAGGTCAGAGGTCAAAGTGGGAATAAGGAATGTCAAGCTGAAAGTGAGGATAGCATGTTTACAACAATGTAATGATAAAAGGATACCTTTGAATTGAAAAGCACGTTTCAAAGTACTCTGAAGGATGCTTTAAAATAGCCTAAAAGATGGATATAAAACAGGATGTATATCGTCAGAAAAGAAAAGGCAGGCCGTCTCCTCTGGAAATCAGAGCAGCTCTGTTTGGAAACTGCTTTGGTGTTTGATTTGTAAAGTGGGCCGCCCGCGCAAAGGCACCCTCACCTCACCTCAGCATCAGCGGTTTTTCATATGCGAGGAAATTCAAGGTGAGAAACTCGCCGTGCATCTGCTGCCCGGGTTATTCGAGTTCTCGGTACATTTCGCAATGGAGCCTGTATGCGCTTTCTCAACTGCTATCTGGTTATGAAACGGTGCCCTCATGATCGAGGAAAACACTATATTTGTTCAGTGCCTAAAGCATCACGTGCCCCCCCCCCCACCGACCCCTCCCCCCTTCCTCTCTCCCACAGGCCGGTCTCACGGTGCGTGCGGTCCAGAAGTATCTGCTCGGCACAGACATGACCCTCTTCACCACGGAGCACATGGACGGCGGAGCCCCCACCCAGCCGTACCCCTCCAATTCGCCAGTAGGGGGCACCACCGAGCCCTCAGAGACCTACCAGAACCCACCCTTCACCGAGAACAACGCAGCCCCCACATATCAGGTCCCCATTTACTAGCTCGACCTGGTGGAATATTTAAGAAAAAAAAAAAAAAGAAAAGGTGAGGGGAAAGAGGGGGGTGGGGGGGGGGTGAGGGGATTGCTTTTTGTGGTGTTACACTTGTTCATGTGGTGATCTGAGTTTTTTTAGAGGGAAAAAAAGGAGGGGGAGCGTGTGTTTGGGGGAAGGGGGGGCTCCGCTGCGCTTCGGGTTCCCTTTTTCTTCCTTAACATTCCATTTTTCTGCGCTTTTTCTAGACTTGTCAAACCCACTTTCATGCAGATTCGGTGGATCAAAGCAGATTGAGTACAAAACGAGTAAGCGAGAGGAGGAATCACAGCGCAGACGAGGAGCCCCCGCACCCCCCTCCACTACCACCACCACCTTTTTTTTATTTGATTTATTTTGCAGTATTCAAACACAAAAACATGAAAAGGAAGAGATGAAGAGATCAACAAGTGAGTGACTCCACCACAAAGACGCATTAGATGACTAAACATAGTGCGAAATGCACTCACTCGCAGCACCTTGAGCGCATTCTCTTTATTCATTCAATCAACCACTTTGAGGGCAAAATATTCCCCTTGAAGTCTGACAGCAACAGGGGGAATCTTTTATTTTTTTTCCCAGTCTAGTACATCCAGGTCTTTCCTCCCGCTTGTCACCCCCCCACCCCCACCCCCACCCCCCCGCTGCAGTTAACAAAAGCGATCCTACATACTGAGTCTGCATGTTCCCAAACTTAGACATCAACTAAGTGCCATACTGTGCTGTGCGCCTCAGACAGTGACTTAATTTTAGTAGATTTCCACATGCTGTAAGAAGAAAAATAAAATGTAAAAAAACAACAAAAAAAACACACAAAAAAAAACCAGTGACGACAATGTTTTGTGACCAAGTGCAATATCTCACATTCTTATGTAGGTCGGTATGTACTGTACTGTAAAGTAGGCTAGTTAGCGTCGGATTAGACCAATTTTAGGGACCGTCTCAAATGACATGAGAACACAAAAGAAAAAAGAAAAAGTTCTAAAAAAAATCTCAGGCAAATTGGATTAACCTGATCTGACTGAGTTTAAATAGTGGCCCCACCCTACAAAAAATCATCTTATCAGCCTGTTGCTCATTTAAATAGAATAAACATCAGTCGAGAAGCTTTAGAATATTTAGTTATGGTCTTCCTCGTTGTGTTGGAATCAAAACAAAAAAAAAACAGTCCATCAGCTGATTCGGCTCCTCTTCAAGGTTTATTGGCGGAACCCAGTTCTGTTTCCGTGTCAGGGAACGTATGCGGTGTGTTATTTGAGATGGCGCCCTCTGAGTGTGTGTCTGTATTAAAACGGGGCGAGTAGGGCGAAGTCAGGGTGAGTCAGGTCTCTTTATGTTTACGTTCTAGAAGCTGCCAAACTGCCCTGTGTTCTTATCAGTGTCTTCAGATTACCACTTTACTACTATGTTGGTTGTTAATGTCAGGTAGGATTTTTTTCTGTGATCACACGGCAAAGACGGGGGGCGGTGGTGGGGGTTGGGGGGGGGTTGGGGGTCCAGATGAGCTTTTATCAGGTGAGTGAGGAGTCGGTGCAGTCTCAGGCAAAAGAAGGATGAGGATGTTAAGGATCACTAGCTGGCTAATTCATTGATCCTGCAATTTCTAGAGAGGGAGGAGAGAGCAGGGGAGTCTGAAATTGTTGCCATGGCGAGAGGAAGAGGTCTGGGTGGATGTGGGTCACTAGAGGACCCTGATGTAGATAGTAACCATGACAACCATGTCGGTGTGTAGCTGTGTGTCCGTGTTGTGGTACCACCATCGCCATCAGTGAATCTAGTTTTCGGTGTGTTTGAGTGTGTGTGTGCGCATGAATGTGTGAGCGAGAGATGTGCGGGTCCGCCTGTTTGTGCGAACATGAGAGCGTGTGATTCATTATCATGGTGCATAAAAGTTATTTTTCTTGAACGTGTGTTTGTCAAAATTTTAGAATAGAGGAGGAAAGTCTGTTTCATCACTTTTTTCTTTTCCAAAATTAAAACTCTGCTATCTTCTATATATATATTATCTCCCCCACTCACTGTCTAGATATCTAAATTACAATGTATAAAATCAAGAGCTTTTTTTGTTTTGAAAACAACCAAATATAGTGATTTAATTGACCAGTTAGAATGCCTTGCCTGCTCTCCAATCTGCTCCATTGTAAACAGCGCCCTCTGCTGTACAGAGGTGACTCTGATGCAATGGGACAAATAGATTTGAATGAAGTAATCACGGTTAAAAAAAAAAAATGCATGAAATTGTTGTATAGAAGTCATTATATAATGAATACTGTGTAATTCTTACGTTGACTCCAGGACATTTTTCAAGCAGCTGACAGAATTATGATATAATAATCCCAGTTTTTTGTCAGTGTTACGCTGCGAACAACTCAACAAAACAAAAAGCTTCAGGATGTTTCTGAGAAATTCAAACCCTAACAAAGGACTCTTTACTGGCTGTTACAGGCAGAGAAACGCCGCGGCTCTTGTGCATAAAAGTGTCGAACCACAATCACGTCTATTGTTTGCCCGTGAAAGCTGAGACACATACTTTTACCCAAACCATGTGACAGTGAAAAGGTTATTTCTGATAATTAAGTAAAGATGCACAAGACAGTCAGATGAGCTAAGTTGTAAAGCTCTCGAGGCGAAAGAAAAAATGGCCCCTGTGGATAAATACGGCTATTCTTGCCCTTTAATTTCAATGAGAGATTTAAAGCATTTCCAAGAATTCAATATGATGGAGAGAGTGCCCAGATATTTTCAGACACACTGGGTGCAATGAAAAAAGAAAAAATCACTGCAAATCCTCAGTTGGTTTTTGCTCCCAAAGTAGACGCTTGTCACCATTCATCCTTCAGGTGTGTGCGCGTGTGTGTGTGGCTCCAAATATTTCAAGTTTATTTTCGTACTCCCGAGGAAGGAAATCCATTTGAAATTCAAACCCAGAAAAGCCGTTCAACGTGTGGCTGGGGCGTCGACGGTGGGGTGGTCTGGGAGGCTGTCGGGGTCAACTGGTTTTATTGTTCTCAGTGCTTCTTCAGTCAGTGTGGTAGATTTAAAAAAAAAATAAATCATTCTGTGTTTTGTGCTCTGGCCCATGTACACTACTGTGGTATTGATTGGTTGTACAATTCAGTAATGAAGTAACTGGAATGTGTGTGATGCTGTCCAGGGTCTGGTTTGTCCTGTACTACTGAAAATACATAAATATATATATATATATTAATAACTATTATTAACTAGAATGCACTCTTTGTTGGAAATACTTTATTTGATCACTCTTAAAGGGGTGAAAAGATCAAAGTCTTATGTAGTCATGCTGTATTTTTGTTCCGACCGAGGTAATAAAAGGCGATGATGCGTAGTAACACCGGTGCCATTAATCGTGGGGTTTCCAGTATGAACACTTTGCATGGGTGTTAACATTTCTCCGCCCTACGATATTAAAACGAAGAGCCGTTGACAAACATTGATTTTTTTTCAGCGTGCTACCCCTTTAAATATGTTTGAGGTTTTTTTTTTTCCTTTCTTGTTTTGAAGGTGTTTGACCTCTTCAGTGTAAAAAACGCTGTGTACAGAGATGATGTGTGTCACTGTCTATTACCTGAATGTCTCTGGACTGCAGTCTGAACGTCACTCCAATAAAAAAGAGAACATGTTTGGGTTTTTTTGAGGACAGCTCGTTTCTGTTCCCGAGTTTCTTTTAGTGAAAACTTTATTGAAACAAACATTCAGACGCAGTGCTGATAGAAACAGCTTTATTAGAGGCAGACAGAAAATAGAGAAAGCTGCTGTATGATGTATAGACACAGTATATACACTCAGTCACCCACAAGCATTCTCTCTCTTACACACACACACATAAACACACACTCGCACACGCACACACACATGCAAGCCAAGGGTCCTGAGAGAGAAAATGAACAAGATTTTGAACTTGGTACATAAGGATGTAACCAGTCGCCCTGATGGAAAAAAAGAAGTAAACATGCCCAGTGTGTGTTTATTGTGGAGAGCGTGTGTTATGGTCGGAATGCCTTTTTGTGTCAAAAGCGCGATGAACCAGAGTCAAATATTATTTTTAAAGAGCCAGCGCTACTGGTGATCCCAACTGTTGCGGGATTCATTCCATTTAGTTCCCATTTGTACAATCATGAGCTGAATTTTGATGCGCGCACCAATTCATCAAGCCTGACTGAAACAGATATTTAAAAAAAAAAAGCAAATATAAAGCATTACGAGTGTAAATCAAAATTTGTTCTCATTCTGGTAGCAGCTTGTTCTCCTGTGAGGAAGCCTCCCGCACGACACCTCTGACACATCAGAGGTCTTTTTTTCCACTCAAAGTGACTGAACAATTAAATGCAGCCCAAATCCCACAATTAACATGACGCTAAATAATTCAAATGTGTACAGATTTGTTTTTATTTTTAAGTCAGCCATGTCACCCCCCCCCCCCCCTCCCCCACTGGGGCTCAAATCACGTTGATCAACTCTGGTGCTAACAAAAGACAAGCGTGTCATCTTCTCCTCAAGTGAAAGCACAAAGCAAAGTAAAAAAACAACCAAAAAAAAGAAGCAAAAAAACAAAAACAAATCGGTATCCTTTTTGATTTTAGGAAGCGATGCGCTCTTCAAGTAAAGCCTCGGCTTTTCTCTTCTCCTCTTTAAATAAATCAGACGTTCTGGTCAGACAAAGCCAGAGCCAGCTGGAGCCGTCCATGTTGAAATAAAAGTTGAGATGGGTGGAACCCTGCGTGTCCAAACAGTAAAACCTTTCACACAAACTGGACACTTTCATCCCCAATGGAAAGTAAAACCTTTTTTTTTCTCTCTTTTTTTTAATTCGCCTCCAAACGTGAGCCGCTATCCCCCTCTGGGATGGGGCTCACGCAGGTAACAGGTGGCTGTTTTCCAAACTGGCTGCTGCTGCTGAAGGGGCTGCGGGGGCAACTAAACATTTTGCCCCATGAGAGCCGATCACGAACCAAGTGGAGGAGGGGGGAGGGGGCCGGGGGCCGGGGGCTAGCTGATGATACGGCTGATCGACTGCAGGGAGGGGAACTCCTCGTTCTCCCTGATGTGCAGGGTCTTGTGGGAGTTGAAGTCTTTGGGGGCCAGCACCTGCCTGCATGTGGGGCACACCTGACAGTCCAGCTCGGCCGCGGCGTTGGCCGCCGTGGCGGGCGTCTGCCACGCGTTCTTCTTGTTCTTACTCTTCTTTCCACCGCCGGCGCCCGACTGTTTCTCCAGAGCCCTGCAGTCTCCGTGGGCGCTCAGCAGCTCCTGCTGCTTGCCGGTGTCTGGAAGGAGCACCAGCAGCTCGTTGAAGATGCGGTTGAAGTCTTCTCCCAGCAGGTCCTTGCAGCTGTGATGATACTGCGCTGCTGATATCACACCCTGACAACAGATGACATACAGTTTTCATCATTGAAAACTTCATCATTTATTTTCATATGTTGCACAATATGCATCTATTCTATTATGCTGCACTCAGTAAAGTTTTACAGACTTGTTTGGTGCACTGTTTCTTTTCAAAATGTCTTGCAATCAGAAACAGCATCTTGTTTGTATATACATGTATTTGCATAAAAATTACAAGAAAAGAAATCTGAAAACTCAGAATTTTATCCGTGTTACCTGTCTGAACTGTGCCGAATAGTTCTTGAACTTATTGAATTTGGACTCGTCGTTGTGGAGGTACTTTCTGATGGACTGGATCAGCTCCAGATTCCTCTGATGGAAGTCGTCTGGCACCAGGTAACCGCTGGCTGATGCCTTGGGGGGCCTTGAGGTAGTGGGGGGGAATAATGACAAAAAAGAAGGCACTTAATATCTCAAAATTGGATTAATAGCTCAATGTTTTTTCCAATTGCGGGGAATGACACTTTTCAGGAAGCATTTGTTGAGTCAGCGATGTCGCCATTATCAGCCAGTTGCGTCGGCATATGATATTTCAAATCACAGATGCCAATAACGCACTTTTTAAGCCAATCCCACCTTAAAATGAAAACAAAATAAAATAAGGATTATGAGGGAGGTGTGGCTTACGGGTTGGCTACAGAGGGCACCGACTCCACCACGTTACTGTTGAGGGGGATCCCAGTGAAGCCGGGAGGAGGCTTCGGGGCCGAGACTCCCAGGCCCGGTGGGGGAGGCGGGGGCAGGGCGGACGGTGCCGGGGTAGACGACTTCATCGGGAAGGAGCTCTTGAAACCTGAGAGATACAATACAGTGTGAAACTTAGGGCTGGGTATCAGTATATTATCTATCTATTGATATCTAGTATCTATTAATATCAGTATCAAATGAAGTACTCAATTGATATCAGTATTGTTTTAAGGGTACTGGTATTGGTCCTGGATCAAAAATGTTGAAACAATACAAAGCCCTAGTGAAACGTACTTCTCTGCCCCAAACCTGGTGTGTGTGAGGCACCGGGTGCAGCCTCATGCATACACACTCTTGAGACAACAAGGCGCGACAGTCAGCAAACACAGACTGAATTATTGACAGAACCGTGGCTGCACCTCTTAAGATTCCAATTTGTCGACATTTCAGGATGACAGATAAGCCGGAGAATTTCCACTTCCATGCGTTTAACATCTGGCAGCCTTTGAAGAAAGCCTATTTGTGCCTGTCATAGAGAAACCGCCCTTACTTCTGCTTTCTTTTGAATTACGTGTCAATAATACGTTGCTTGTTGGGTTTGAGGTGGTGCTTTACCTGGGGGGGGCTTCTTGGTCATCAGTGCAGGGAACTCCTCTTCCTGCTCAAGAGGGGGATTTGTGTTGGGATGAGGCGGAACCTTGACCTCCTCCTTGCTGGTGGCTGGCGGTTTTTCAGAGAAGCCGTTGACCAGCCCGCTCGCCAGCGTCGCCGCGGCACTGGCGGCCGCTTTGTTCTTAGACTTCTCGGGAACGTTCTCCTTCTGCGCCGCCGTTTCCACAGAGTTTACGTTGGTGCTCGCCGGCGGCCCTGACGCCGACGCCGTGGAGGAGGCCGCGTTCTTCTGTTGCTTTTTCTTCTTGGTGGCTTTTGAGGTAGGGGGGTCGGCGCTGCTGGGGGGCGGGTTGGGAGGGGCGGCGGGCTTGCTGTTCCCTCCGTTCACGGTGAGCAGAGAGGAGATGTCCAGCATGGTGGGCACCGACCGGAACTGCTGCTGTGTCATTCCGCCGCTCTCGTCATCGGAGGACGGGGGGGAGCGGGTGGGGATGATCTTGCCACTTTCCCCCATTTTTTTTTTCCTCCTTGAAGCTGACGAGGTTGGGATGGAGAGCGGCTGGGGCCCGGAGGGTGGAGGGGGTCTGGAGGAGGGTGGGGGGTGTTTGGGGGCGGGTCTGGCTGTAGCTGTGTGGTTGGACCACGCCGAGCTGGTGCCTGCTGATGCTTTCGGAAACCGGACTTTAGACACAAGGGCGGGGAAGTCCTCGTCTTGGAACGAGGAGGTCTTCCTGGGCTGGGCCGAGTACGCCGGGGTCATTGGTGCCGTCACATTCACCGCAGAGAGGCTCGGGAAGTCGTCTTCCTTCAGAGGTCCTTGCACCGCTTTCACTGCGGGAGGAGCCGACTTCACTCTGCAGGGACACGAGGAACCGTGACATTTTCAGCAAACGTAATCACACAAAGATGATTTATGCCGCGTTTGCACTGACGTTATCAGCTCTAGTCGACTCTACTTGACTCGCATTTGTGTGCGTTTCCACTGAGAAAAAGTACCCAGTGCTGCTTTTTTTAGTACCCGCTTCATCGGGGTTCCAAAAAAAATATTGCAGACACCGATTGGTTCAGAGAATCGTCACAGTGTCAGTGCGTCAACAGTAGCCACAAACGGAGTAAAGAGAGAAGCGCAATCCCCTGCCCGCCATTTCCAAACAGCTAGACGTTTGTTGCAGTCATCTGCTCTTCCTTCTTCTTCTTGTCCTTTGGAATGATGGCAGCGAATAAACCTCTCACATTTCTCACCAACGACCGCAACCAGAAAGAGCTGGACGGCTCCACTCAAGTGTACAAGCAGCTTTCTGAGAAAATGTCTGTGCTCTGTATGACATTTTTTCCATTTGCTTGTCGAGTAGAGCCGATACCGTCAGTATCATTACATTGGCAACTTGGGGACAACAACAAAATTTAAGGTGCAAGGTCGATATATAAAAATAACAGTAAAATAAATAGGACGTAAATACTTCAAAAATGGCAAAAAAAACTGAAGAATTCCACAATAACTTACAATGTAGAGCAAGAGACAGTTATAATATATTGTAGATGTATATTTACAGTTTAAAACTGTATGCTGAAGGGTTTATATTATCATTATGCCTTGACTGAGTTCAGGACTTACACAGTTGCAGCTGCAGCTGCTGCGCCTCCCAATGCCGGAAAGTCATCTTCTTCACCTGGACTGGCGCTCTTCATGGTCCTCACTGTAAAAAAGGGAAGCGACGATTAATATTTCAGAGCTGCTACTGCTGACTCATTTTGAAATAACATCCAGACAAATTCCTGGCAGCCTATTAAAGCGGCAGGCGGCAGGTAGGAAAGAAAAAAAAAAAGAATAAAAATCAAATGCATTAACTGGAAGGCGTATTTTTAACTCCCTCACCCGGGGGTTTGATTGCTGGTTTGGCGTGTCCGGCCCTGTGTCTGGGCTCCTCTGCTTCTGCTCTCTCGTTCCTCTCCTCCCTGACGTGTTTAGGGGCGCTCCTCTCCTGCGCTGCTCCTCGCTCCTCCTGTCTGCGCATCGCCATGGATGCCCTCATTGCAGCCGCCACCTCGCGGTCCTCTTCCTCTCTGCGTGGACGAATGTACATGTGTTCAAAACAAAAGTTCAAAGCACAGTAGAGTACTTTCTATAACCCAATATCTCTGTTTTTGGTGCACAATCAAAACACCCAACATTCACCAACACTTAAATTAATGGTAGCACATCGTCATGAACGTCCAATCCAGCTCACCGGGAGTATCTCCAACTCTTCTGTCCCCCTTGAGGCCTTCCTCTTCCTCCTCGTTGGTGACGCACCTCGTCATAATCCTCCCCTGTCACCAAACCTGGAAAAAACAAAACAAAACGAAATACAACTTTTAGTTATCGCTTGCTGCCTGAACACTGCGACAACCACAAGTAAAACAACTACCACATCTCCACTGACCGTCATTTCTTCTCTGTTGTCTCGGGGCGTAGTTGAACTGCAGATCAATGTGGCGGTTTTGTCGGGCCTCGGCCCGGTTCTTGCTGTGTGCTGCGGCTTTGTGAGCCTTGTAGTCGATCTCTGTGCGGAACGCGTGGGTGAACTGCTCTGTGGCACAGCGGCCCTCCTCACACAGGTAGTGGCTTTCTCTGAAGTGCTCGCTCAAGTATTGGTAATCACTGTTCATAGGAGGGATGGAAGAACGACACAAAATTAGTAGGAATAATGATTAAGAAGCTACAAATCAGGTTTCTGTCGGTGTGGCAGTCGCACCTATAGTATTCCTGGGAACCGTCTGCATCACAGAAATGGCAGAAGTAGTGGTCCCGTCGCAGGTGTTTCAGCAGCTCGTCGTTGTCAAGGTAACGGTCATCACAGAATTTACATAGTGGGTGTCCTCTGTGACTAGTGTCATCCGGGTCTCCGTGTGCTCTGTGGCGTGCAAGCTCCTTACGGTTGTACCACTTCCGCTCGTGGGAGAAGATCTGGCGGGAGAGGTTGAAGTTCAAAGTTTATGACAATTATTCTTATGTATCGTTCAGCTTTATTGCCGGCAAAATATCAGATTTAAGGCAAAATGTTGCTCTGAAGTATTTAGGAAAACATATACAATACTCCTGAAGATATACTGTGTTTATGTGCATACACAGTAGTTTTGATGTTTTAAAATAAATCTGTCTATTAATACACACCAATAATAAATAATACTAACCAATCTTATTTGTAAATGAATGCATTGATGAGGTCAGAGTCACACGCCAAACACAGCCAATAACAAACAGTAAAACTAACTTCTGGCCAACTTGAGAAAAGCTGACTGTCATTTTTCTTCCCCGAGGTCGATAACCTGACACCAGAAATTATTAATAGCCAACTTGACAATCAGCTGGCAAGTGTGAGAATACCTTCAGATGCTTTGTGCAGAGCTTGCAGCAGAAGAGCTCGTGCTGCTTCCTCATGTGCTGCTCCAACTCCTCAAACCTAGAGAAAACCTTGGCCTCTGAACAACGCGGACACTCTGGCAATAGTAGGTGCCTGGTGAAACACAGCAGGTGAGCAATCGTCAGAAACTACAGACTCAATTATCAAGTTATGACAAGAGAATTTCTTCATATGAAAGCAGTATCAAGCTCCAAAAACAATCAAGGCAGGGCAAGTCTTTGTACCATTTCAAGAGAACCAAAAGTAAAATGTCCCTTGCTTTGTAATAGAATCATTGTGACTAAAACAACTGAATACAATTAAAACTACTTAGTAGGAAAAACATCACAGAGCCGCTGCTAAACCTCATTCTATAATGCCCTTTGCCAAAGTATCTAATTCTACATTGTATTTGATGACACAGCAGGGAATAGAAGAAATTCCAAATTTACCCAACTACAATTGGCCACACACTTTGGGTGTGTGATATATATCTTCCCACTATGATTAACTTGTCACACTACTGGCTGATAACAGATAAGAGTCCCCTGACCATATGTTGCATTTAATTCCAAACAGTTTCCTCAAATCCACTCATCCAAATTTTTGCAAAAGAGGAACTCATCTGCAGGCAACACGACCATAAACAACGGAACAAAGAAGTACCTGTACTGAGCGTAGATCTTCTCATCACCAAAATAGATGTCATGCTTCTTCTCGCAGGGGAACTGCTGGTGGGGCAGAGATGAAAAGGCCTCTGGTTTCTTCACAAACACCACCTGGGAACAACCGGCGGGGAGTCAGGAGATAAGAGCTTCTGAACATTTCATGCCACATACACACACACACACAAACTCACTATCGGGAATGCATCTATACAAACACATGCTCAATCCAGGACGTAGCTAATGAAGCTGTAAGTCATGGAGGGAAACTGTTATGACAGTTGACACGTGGATCAAACTGAAGCTCCTGTGTAGCTGCTGCCTCTATGTTCTCTTGCGTAATAAGTGGAGCACCATGTGGAACTCAGGGTATGCATTCTCCTTAAAGAAGCTGCTGGTGAACATTACTGTCACGCCGGATGACGCAAAAACCCCTCGTTACAACACCAGTCCACGCTCCTTCACATGGGTGACAGCGAGGGGAAGGGAGTGGTGTGTGTGTGTGTGGGGGGAGGCCCTTGTTCCTGCGACACGGTCCAGCTGGGGTGACAGGTTGGCTAAAGTCCATTGTGACTGTCATCAGGTCGGTGTGACACACAGACAGACACACAGACAGACAGACAGACAGACTGACAGACAGACAGAAAAACAGGCTTTGGCCGTTCTGATGTATATAGAAGATAGAAGATAGAAGATGGAATAGTGTGTGTTATAATGATTCAGGGTAATTCAAAGATCTCACACTCTCACACTGATGTTATGGAGTAAACATTGTGACAGCTGACCAAATCACAAACCATGACGTAATAAAGACACGAATGAATCAAGTAAGCTGTCAGCCGCCCATGGGCAGCCACACAGCTAGCTTGATCGCCGGCTAAGCTAACGCCACGGAGCAGAAGCCTGAGAAGTAAACGGACATTAACGTTCCGTAAACGTTTTCCTCCGTTAGCCCGTTACGTTACTTATCGCCCCTGAAAGCACCGTGTGTCGTGTGTTCCCCCGCGGGGTTTTCCGGAAAGCACGGCGGCGGAGCGGGGCGGCGCGGCGGTGCGGCCTAGCTAGCCCGCGCCGCGCCGCTCATCCCCGGGCTCGAGTGGCGGCGCAGTCCGCACCTTGTCGAGCTC
>CAESWR010001147.1:37660-40886 GCA_903171835.1 Mullus surmuletus | reverse complement strand
GGGGGGGGGGGGGGGTTGAAAATGTGGAGAAGGAGCCCTGACAGTGTTTGGTTCATCAGAGGCACCTACTTGTATTCTACGTTGGGGTTGAAGGAGGAACTTTCCAAAGCAGAGAGAGAGCTGAGGAGAAGGTCTGCGTCCTTCTGGGGAGACACGTCACTGCGCAACAGGTGGGAAACACACTTAGCTGTGGTCTGCAGGAGGTGGACACACACACACACACACACACACACACACACACACACACACACACACACACACACACACACACACCTGAGCCGCTGCTGGTGCAGGCCGGACAGCACCAGGCCCAGAGCCAGGCCCGAGTGGAACTGGACGGCCTGGGAGTCGTCGGCGGTGGGCGAGCCTGGCAGGCCGGCCTGCAGCGCCAAAAGAACCTGGGACACGCTGTCCTGCTGCCACACCACCAGAACCGGAACCAGCAGGGACAGAGCCAGGCTGGCACAGGAGCGAGCGATGGCACTCGCTGTGTTCTCACCCGAGTAGGAGCGCTGAGGAAGAGGAGGAGGATAAGGAATTCTATGCTAATCTGTTCCACTGTATATTGAATTGAGGTATCAGTGACAAAGACATAGGAGGTGGAGGAGGAGAACACCCACGTGGAGGAACCAGGGGAAGACCTGCCCTCTGGCCTTGTAGCTGCTGCTGATGATGCTGAGCAGAGTGTCCAGCACCATAGACAGCCAGCTGTGGGTCGGCACAAACTCCGGTCCGGCCTGCAGCGACACGGCCGAGGACGGCGTCAGTACAAGAACTTTTGGCTCTTCTGAAGACCAGGTCCACAAAGAGCCTGCGGCGGCATCTCACCCCGAGGCCGCCATCAGCGTCTGCGGGCAAGTTGCTCTCGTACTTGGCCAGGACGGCGGCCAGACTGCTCAGAGCCAGGATGGAGTTCCCCTGGACCACCGGACTGTCCCTGAGAGCCAGACAGAGCAGCTCAGCGTTAGCGCCTGAGGTTCAGCGCCTCCATCGGGCAAACGTACCAAGGCGGCTCATGCAGGAGACTCACTTGGTGGCGGCTTTGATGACGTCTGTCAGCTGATCTCGAGTCCTGAGAGGAGAACAGCAAAGAAGTAACGAGGAGAGGTGAGGCTCGATGCCTTCAAAGAGCGTCTGAACAACAGTCAGAGGAGCGGCGTGCTGGCAGTGGTGGGGAACACCAGCACTGGTGATTGGTGAGCCATGCTGGTGTTGCTGTGACAGTGCTCCTCCTCACCAGAGCCAGGCGCAGTGCTGCTGGTACTGCAGCTCCTCTGGGTTCCCTCTGCCTTGTTTCTGCTGCATCTCCAAGTCAGAACGTCGACCCTGAGCACAAACACAACGGAAGCTGCTGCCTCTTTGAATTCATGAATAATAATGCCTTCGTGTGAACTGCGTCCAATTGTATAAAAGATAATACAAGAGTAAATTGCAGATAAGTTTGACTCAGACCTGCAGGACAGCGTGGAAAGCTCTGCTCATGAAGCCGCGCCAGGCCTGAGGCAGCAGCAGAGCCCGGTGCCACTCAGACGGCTGAATGTTCACCTGCACAACACGCAACAACACGCAATAACACGCAGCCATTAGAACACGGGAGTGTGTGAATGTGAGTGTGTGTGTGTGTGTGAGTGTATGAGTGTGAGTGTGTGAGTGCAAGGGTGTGTGAGAGTGAGTGTGTGTGTATGAGTTTGTGAGTGTGTGTATGAGTGTGCGATTGCGAGTGTGAGTGTGTGAGTGCAAGGGTGTGTAAGTGCATGAGTGTGTGTGTATGAGTTTGTGAGTGTGTGTATGAGTGTGTGATTGTGAGTGTGTGAGAGTGTATGAGTGTGAGTGTGTGAGTGCAAGGGTGTGTGTGTGTATGAGTTTATGAGTCTGTGTGTGTGTGTGAGTGCGTGTGTATGAGTTTGTGAGTGTGTGTGTATGAGTGTGCAATTGTGAGTGTGTGATTGTGAGTGTGTGTATGAGTGCATGAGTGTGTGTGTGTGAGTGCTGGGACCTCATGGATGAGGGCTGACAGGGTCTGCTGGTAGCTGCGGCTGCGTCCCACCAGGAAGCGGTCGATGGGTCTGCCGCTGCGGTCCGTCTGCTCAGGAAGTTCATAGCAGAGTAGCAAACCAGCTGCAACACAAACACAACGTTACCATGGCAATGACGGACAGCAGCGTCCTGCACCTCCACGGCCACACGCCGCCATCCAGCAGCAAGATCTGGCAGACGAAGATGTGAAGGTGAACGTGATCACCTGCCAGGCCGGGCTTCAGCCCCGGCTGCTTATTCTTCTCGTAGGTCTTCAGCATGAACGCTGGGATTCCAGCCATGGTTTTCCCCTGGTCCGAGCGCAGCCCCCCCCCCCTCAGGGCCGAGAAGTAAATCCCCCTGGGCATGCTGCTCATCTCCTGCCTCACCAGAGACGTCAGGAACAACTCCAAAGCTGAGAGGGAAAGTGACCAGCTGAGGAGAAGATGTCACTCACAAGCAAGCACGCAGGCACGCACGCACACACACCTGGCAGGACAGCCCAGCTGGTGAGAGCCAGCAGCTTCACATATGAAGATCCTGGGATGGAGAGATCCTCCTCCTCCCCCTCCTCCTCTTCCTCCTTCTTCTCCTGCTCGTGTTCAGGAGGTGTTTTCGGGGGCCTGGCCTGGTGAGGAGCAGCAGCAGGTTCCATCAGACAGACACAGTAATGGAGTTTTGGAGAAGGAAAGACAGAATCATCTAAAAATGATCCATCGACTGCAATGAGTCGGGGGGGGGGGGCCTTACTGCTTCAGGCAGGTGGGCGACTGTGTTGACCACTTCAGGAAATTCTGCCAAAGCTCTGAATCCACAGCTGGCCACCTCGGGATCCTGCTGACAAAAGATTTTGTTCATGTGTCATGGTAACAGCCACCATACAGGTTTTTTTTTTTACATTTTATAAGCAATAGAGAAAGTCACTAAATCTGGAAATGGAAAGTAACAAAACATTTTAACACGTTTGAATTGGATGTGAATGTGTGTGTGATGAGAAAGTGTGGATCTTCAGCATCTATAGAAGCCCCACAACAAACATCTCTCCATAACTTGCTGTCCAGTCAGCATTAAGTCGCTGCAAGCCAACATGCAGAGGATGATCTTCAGAAGCTTTAACTTTTTCTAATCTTCATATACATAAGGTTCAAACACACACACAGGACATATCCTCGGGTTCACACACCTTGCTCACAGCATAGCTCCAAAGGAA
>CAESWR010001147.1:30160-32660 GCA_903171835.1 Mullus surmuletus | reverse complement strand
GTTCACCTCCAAAGCTTTTGGCCTTCATTGTGAGCTAAGAAACTAGAGCGTTTCACCCTGAGTGGAGAGAGCTTGAGAGGGTAGACTGATGGTTGGACAGAAGGAGACCAAGAGAAGAGAAGACACGATGACAGTCTATCGGAGCCCCTCAGTGAAACATCATGGTTGGGAAAATTCCACTGAAGGGGTGCAGTGCATGGAGCCCTGCGAGGAGAGGCAGCATTCTTCTATGCAGACACGCTCAGAGGGCCGGCCCACAGGGGAGTCGGGGGAGGTCCAGATCTCCACACGCTCTTTACAAGCCTCTCATGCTCAAGCCTCAGATGGCCTCAACACTGAGGACAGAAACCCAAGCATGAAGGAGAAGACCCCGTACATGAAGGCCATCCCCCATCAAGCCCAGCAGGAGGGGGATCAGGCTGTTCCTGCAGTAGGTGTCCGGGTGCTCCACCATCCATCCAGCCTTCTCTGCTGGGCAGTGAAGAACATCTCCTGCACCAAGCACAGCTGTGGGCTCCATCAGTCCGACCAGCTGCTCCAGAGCTACTCTCTCCACCATAGAACCACTGGTTGGTACCCCGCCCTCTTCGCCCACCGGTGGACCAACTGGTGTCCCAGCTGGCCCGCGTGCCCGTGAAGGGGAGTTCTGACCTCATTCCTGCTCCAATTGTCCCGGTTACACCCGGTGACTGATCTCAATGCCAGGTACGGCCACAGGACCTGCCAACACTGCCACCCAGTGGCCACAAAAACACCTGACAACTACCACTCTGCGCTCACCGCACAGGGCACCAGTCCAGTGATCGTTAAACTGGACAGATATAAATCTGGATTTGGATTTCTTTCAAATGAGGATGCTGTGTTAAATCTAGAAACGGAGTGCGGGGACTTTAAAATCTTCGTGTCTATCTTAAAAATAGATTTTAATTACATTGAAACTGAATCACTGATGCTGCAGAAGTGAACACATCCCAAACCTGATCTCATGTTTTTAAACAGCATCCACATTTTTACAGAAAGGGTTGAAGCATTCTGAGTAACACAGAAGCTTCTTCACCTTCCTGTTCAAGCTCCACCCATCTGTTACCTGGTGTGTCTCTCATTTGTAAAGACATTCCGGTCCAGACAAAGTGCTCGGGTCAAATCCAAGGTGAAGTGTGTGTGTGTCATGCCAAAGGTTAAGCTAAGAAAGCTGGTGTGTGTGTTGCCCCCCCCCCGTATTGTCCGTCCATCAGTCATCAGCGCTGCTTTCAGTGACCTGAAGCGCCCGAGGCTGAGACAGATGTGACAGATGTGAGCTCCTCAATGGGCAACTTCCGTCGGCTTCCTCCACTTTCATNACACACACACACACACACACACACACACACGCTGCTCGGGGGCTTCCCTCTTCCATCCATCAGCCTCTCAAAGCTTTCGGCACCCTTCAGAGGCCACAAAAGCAGAGGCAGGAAGGCAAAGCAGCGACCTTGCTCCTGCTCCAACTCCAAGTTCAGGGTTCGATCAGAGTGCAGGCCAGCCAGTCTGGACTGGGCTGCTCCTGGACGCTTCTCCATCGTCTGCTGGTTTACCACCCGAGAGCCCAGCGGCCGCAACCAGCAACTTCATAGACACTTCAATACTCTTTAAACACCCTGACGATGAACACCGACAAGGTCTGACTTTGGGAAAAGGAACAACAATGGCTGCGTAGAAAAAATGTTTTAGAAAGCTTCAACTTTCAATTTTTGGTTTAGTTAGTTTCAGGAATTCTAATGTAAGAAGCCTGGCCCAGCCTGGCCTGGCCCGGCCCGGCCCGGCCCGCCCCAGCCCGCACCGCCCTGCTGCCAAACACATTCATCTTCCTACCAGGGAGGGTGAAGCTGCCAGACAGAAACGGACAGCAGAGACGCTGTTCAAGACGGAATAAGAAGGAGGGGGTCAATGGAGGGAAAGGGTACGGGGACACAGAGATGGCAAAGAAAATGGGGTAAAAAAGGAGCAAAGGTTAACGGGCACATGGGAAGGAGGAGGAAGGGAGGCAAAACATGACGAGAAGGAAAAAGCAGCTCGCTCTGTTTGTCACATGCTGTAGAGGATTAAGGACACGCAGATCGGAGGGGAGGGGCTTCAGTCATTCATTCGCTTGTGAGTGACACTTGTTGGTACGTGCACTGTCCACTGAGTGTACTTGCATACAGCAACACACTAACGGAACACAAATCATTTGGATCCTCACATGTGCCCGTGTCATTAAACGGCTCGCTAAATAAACATGAGATGAAAACAAACGTTGAGCAGCAGAACCACAAAGGTGACCATGGAAGGTGTGTGTCTGACCTGATAGAGTAAGGGCAGCTGAAGACGGCCTGTGGCTCTCTCTGCTCCGCCTCCATCTGCAGCAGCCGTCCAATCACCTTCATCAGCCCCTGCACGTTTCTGCACCGACCCAATCAGAACCAGAGAGGCAGTCACAGTCCAACACTGCCTCAAAGAAGAAGCTTGTGTGTGTGTGTGTGTG
>CAESWR010001146.1:50376-72295 GCA_903171835.1 Mullus surmuletus | reverse complement strand
TGTGTGTGTGTATGTGGGAGAGACAGAGGGAGTGTGAGAGAGAAGGGGGGAGACAGGGAGCTTTAAAAAACATTCATCTCTCCCTCTCTCGATCGCTCTCTCTCTCTCTCTCTCTCACACACACACACACACACACACACACACACACACACACACACACACACACAGTGTTTGGCTGAAGGATGAAGAACATGACCAAGTTTGGAGAATCATCTGGTGAGAAGGAGCAAGGAGGGATGAAACAAGGGGAGTAGGCAGGACAAAGGAAAGGAGGAGAGGAAGAGAGGAGGAGAGGAGGAGAGGAGGAGAGGAAAGAAGAGAAGAAGAAGATGATGTATGGAGGAAGGAGAGATGGAGGGATGACAGACAGGATGTGAAGGGAAGGAAGAAGAGAAAGAAAGTGAAAGTCTAAGAAGGACAAAGTGCTGAGTGTGAGGCCGTGACCACCAAGCTCCTGTGTTTGTCTGGTTACCATAGAAACACGTTACACACAGCCCTTCCTTCCTGTGGTTGCCTCCCTCGGCTCTCACCGCTGTTAGCTGCTAGCCTAGCTTAGCATGCGGTGTTCGCAGTACCTGCTGCTTTCCTCGGGGGGCGACAGCGTCACAGCCGCCTCCTGTCTGCTCACAGAGGGAAGGAATCCAGTGACGTCATTGGCCGTGTTGACACGAGGCTAAAAATACCCCTGAGTGGGCGGAGCCATCTGTGCGTGTGTGTGTTTATGTCCTTACTTGTGTGTGAGCGGCGCTGCTGTTCCTCAGCACACGCACGACGAGGATGATGAAGACCAGCTGCTGCTGAGCTGATGATGGCACCGCTGCCTCCAGGGGGCGCTCAGCACTCTGATGTTGGTGACCGCTGTTGCCATGGTTACAGCAGGGTCAGCGGAGGGCGTATCTTTTGGGGGGGTGGGGGGGGGGGGCACTCGGCCAAAAAACATTCAATGCAGAAACACCAACAGCTCACGCGGCTCCTCGCTGCTGGAAGTGGGAGGAGGAAGCGGGAAGTTCTGGTTTTCGTCAGGAAGTCCACGTTCCACCTGCGACACAGAGACGTGGGCGGAGCCGCCCCTCATTTATTCTGCTCAGACAGCTGGAACAGAAGGAGAAGCAGTTTGGTGGAGCATCGGGGCCTCGGCGAGGACTCGAGGAGCTGGAGGAGAATCTTCTCCGTCAAACACCAGGGCAGGTTTTCACTTTCTGCTTTTTTCACTCACAAAATCACCATTTTTTTTCCCCCACGTGTTGTTTTTATTGTGGCGCGTGGGTGGAGTTCGCCCCCAGTGCTGCGCTGAGCCTCCACTGCAGAGCACCGACCTCAGTACAAACATTTTATTATCGAGCAAAAACCCCCAAAAACAAAAGCAAAGATTTGATGTCAGAGATAAAAACACACAAATCCAAACTCCAAACTTCAGCGGCTCCACAGAAAAACTAATCAATCATTAATAAGACAGCAGTAAAATAAGGAATCAAGTCTTGTTGATAATGAGTTACATGATAACATGAGATGAAACAAAGAAAATAAAACAGCAGGAAAAAGATTGTGCATGTTGATCCTTTACTGGGATTTTTTGTGCGCAACGTCTGCAAGGACTTCCTTCAAATTTGGAACCACTGAGGGTTTGGACTGAAGGCTGAGCTGACCTCTGTGACCTCTGTGACCTGCAGAGCATGTAGTGGATTCCTTCACACTGACGAGCCGCTTTGGTCTTCGTGGTGGTGTTCTACAGCAGGAGACAAAAACTGGTGGCCCTGAGCCGCTGGCAGGCCACGCCCCCTTTTCACCCGAGGGTTTCCTTCATCATGGACCCAAGTTTGATTCACACATTTTTCTCACAACAAACATTTGGGTTTTGCAGGAGGCCAAGCTCGCGCACTCACACACACACACACGCACGCGCGCACACACACACACGCACACGCACATACACCTACTGCCGGAAGAAACTGACCAGCCAGAAATGTCAATACCTCCCTTCCAAACAGCTCTGGGGTCAGAGGGATGCTTATTGGCTGTGAGGGGGCGGGGCTATGGGGGAGGGGGGGCGTTAGGGGCTGTGAAGGGGGGGTGGGGCTGTGGGGGAGGGGGGGCATGAGGGGCTGTGAGGGGGGGGCGGGGCTGTGGGGGCGGGGCTACGGCGCTCAGGCAGTGTTGGCCGACTCCTTCCTGCCGATCTGACAGTAGAGAATCATGGCAAAGGCCATGCCGGCGATCTGCAGGACGTGTGGAGAGACGACAAAGATACACATGTGAGTGAGTGAGTGAGTGAGTGTGTGTGTGTATGAGTGAGTGTGTGTGTGCGTGCGTAAGTGTGTCTGTGTGTGAGTGTGTGAGTGTGCATGTGAGTGAGTGTGTGTGTGTGTGTGTGTGTGTGTGTGTGTGTGTGTGTGTGTGTGTGTGTGTGTGTGTGTGTGTGTGTGCTGACCAGCAGGATGGCGATGGCGAATGCGATTCCCACCACAATCTCCATGTTCTTCTCCATCACCTTGATGATCTGCTCGGCGCAGGGCTGCAGGAGAAGAGAACTCGGTCAGTCACTCGCTTTCCAAAACTAAAACTCAAACACCAACTTGTTTTTTTCCATGTTTGACATCAAGTGTCTCCCGTGGAAACATCGGCCCACCGTCTGGTAGATGCCTGAGTTGGAGCAGTCGGGGTCGGTGGCCTCACAGCGGCACGAATTAGGAATGCTGGTCCAGTCTGAAGGTCCGTTCACCAGGCCGCAGCACTTCAGCTGGAGATGGAAGAAGGTCACAAGGTCAGGACCCCACACACAGCTGACCACCTGAGTGTGTGTGTGTGTGTGTGTGTGTGTGTGTGTGTGTTACCTCGCTCTGCAGCTTCTCCAGGTCGTCCCTCACATTCTGAGGCTGATTCGACAGCGGCGTGAACTTCCCCAGACGCTCCTTCACCCACTCCTGCACCTGCAGCACCACAACAACGTCACCGACCAATCAGGGAGAAGGCTCCACCCTCAGCCCACCGTACCACTTCCTGTTTTACCTTCGTCTCACCCACGGCGCCCAGGATCCCGGCGGTCAGCAGGAGGATGAAGATGATGAGGAGGCTGATGAAGAACTGAGGAGGTCCAGAAGGAGGACGCGAGTGGTGAGTTCATGTCAATTTCACGTTGCTTTAATATGTTCCTGTGTGTGTGTGTGTGTGTGTGTGTGTGCCTCACCAGCAGCAGCATGCAGCGATTCTCTTTGATGGCGCCGCAGCAGCCGAGGAAGCCGAGCACCATGATGATGACGCCGATGGCGATCATCAGGTCCACGCCCGGAATCGATTCATTGGTGATCTGAGATTAGAAGGTCAGAAGGTCAGAGGTGTGTGAGTGAGTGAATAAGTGTGTGTGAATGAGTGAGTGTGTGTGTGGGTGAATGTATGTGTGGAAGAGCTTGTGAGAGTGAGTGAGTGTGTGTGCGTGCATGTAAGTGTGTGTGTGAGTGTGCGTGCATGAGTCTGTATGTGTGTGTGTGTGAGAGAGAACAGAGTGAGTGAGGTCTGACCTTATGACCTTCTGAGATCAGAAGGTCATAAGGTCAGAGGTCAGAGGTGTGTGATTTAGTTGACTGGTCAGTGTTGCCATGGAAACGCCTGCCTCACCTCGTTCCCGTCCTTGCTGACCTTCAGGTAGATGGACACACCCAGGATGATGCAGCCGCTCAGCTGTGAAAACACACACACACACACACACACACAGGTTACACTCTGGCGACCTCTCCTGGCGACTTCCTGCTACCTCAGATTCCACCAAATGACTTCAGTCTGGTCCCCTGTGTGATTTGAGCGCCACCCTGAGGGAAGCAGGAGAGGGGCGGAGCCACCATCAGCAACCAATCAGCCACTGAGGCGTGAGGGGGGCGGAGCTCCAGCCCAAAAACTTACTACTCGCCATCAATATTTTTGCGATCACGTCACCATCGGCAGCTTGAGCCCAAATTCTTGCTGCTCATTAGGAGTGAGTGCTCTCCATTACAGACACTTTCAGCAGCCAATCACCGGAGTTCATTTAAAGAGGAGGCGGAGCTTCCATTCCTTAGTGTTGACGTGAGTCTCGCACTACACAAACTGGAAAAACGTTTCCGAAATTAGCGTCAATAAATCCGAGGCCTCCTAGGTGTGTGTGTGTGTGTGTGTGTGTGTGTGTGTGTGTGTGTGTGTGTGTGTGTGTGCGGGTCAACAAACAAATCTCATCCAGCAGTGCTTTCAGTGCAGCTCTCGCTCCACCTGCTTTTATGAAAAGCATGCTGGTGGTTTTTGCATGTCACCTGAGCGGCTCAGGAGGAGGCGGAGCTCCACGATTCACGCGGCGCCTGAGGGTCGGCTCGCAGCACGTCGGAATCCTGCTGCTCCCTGAAGGCAGCACCCATGACTCACTGCTGAACCTTCTCACTGCGACGGTATCGGCTCTACTCGAGGACGAGTAGAGCAGCTCCTGGATGACACGCAAAACTCCTGTGACGTCACTTTAGCGGCTGGCTCAACTACGACCACAACCACTGCGCTTCGTACGAGCAGCTTTCTGGGAAAATGTGACCGCATACAGGAAGAGCTGGACGGCTCCACTCGTCACGGTTACGAGCGGAGCCGTCGTGAGGAAGGTTTGTGCCTCCTCAAAAAAGCACGCCGTGCCCCTTTTCACTGCCATTATAACAAGGGACAAGAAGAAGAAGGAAGAAGAAGAAAGAAGAAGAGCGCTGCTCTGTTGACTGCTTGCGTGGCTGCTGTTGGTGACGCACTGACGAGCCTCTGAGCCAATCAGTGGCTGCGATACGTCACCTTTTGGTTCCCGGCCGCTGTTTTTGGAACCCTGAAGAAGCAGGTACCAAAAAAGTAGGTATCAGCTACTGTTTCTCAGTGGAAACGAGTGGAGTAGAGCCGATCCCGCCAGTGGAGACGCGGCTTTACATCACACATCAGCGTGTGGGCGTGTCTGCCGCGGCTGGACGGCGTGTTTGTCGGCTGAGTCACGTACTCAAAGCAGCTGCAGATCTTTGAATGATGAACCTGCTCAGGAGGTCCTCAGCTGCTCCAACACTTTGCCGTGCCGGTTGATTCCCTCGGCTCTCACCGTGTGCTCAACGAACACGCGTGCGGTTAGCGGCGAGGTTAGCGTGTACACAGCCACGTTTCCCTCGGAGGACGTGTGGAGTCGAAGCAGAGCCAGAAGATCATCTGGGAGGAGGAGTTTCCTACTGTATGTGAGCAGGAAGCAGCTGTAAACATGGCGTCCACCGGCCCGTCACAACCACGTTACCATCGATCTCACTCTGCTTCTGGGAACCCCGACTGAGCGACCGAAGCCAGCCACATCTCTGACACACACACACACACACGCACACACACACACACACACACGATTTGCTGCAGTTATTTCTGGCACATCTGCTGTCTGTTGCTGGGAAACATCAGGCGCGACGCTCCATGTTTGGACATTACAGACAAAAACTGAAGCCAATCAGACAGATGTTACAGATGTGAACTTGGAAAATGGGTTGTACAGGTTGCTGGTGGCCGCGCACACCTGCTCGTTTCCCGAGGTAGTTGCTCTCCTCTTCTCTTCGAGCGCATGAAAGCAGAGAGATGCTGCGAGTGCAGACACTCAGCACATCCAACATGGCTGCTGCTGTCACTCCACAGAGCAGAGGCTTTTCCATCAGCTCATGGTTGGAGGAGCATCGGGGTTCAGATGGAGCCTCTGACTCTGTCTGGTCCTGAGATCTCTGACAAACATCCAGGAAGTGCTCGAAGAAGCTCGACTCTGAGTGATGTTCACACCTTCTGCCTCCTGGTCTGAGTCAGAGGTTTCAGACAAAGCAACCTCAGTGAGGCAGCAGAGCCTGACTACCGCCGGCCCTCGATCCTCGAGGCTCAGGTGAGTCACAGCGTCCCTCAGCTGGTTGGAGTGGACTCAGAAACGAGAGGGAAAAGGCAGCAGATGTTAGAAGGAGCGAGGAGGAGGTCGCACGTGGGGAAGCTGGAAGAGTCCCAGCTGAGAAGGATCAGATCACACAACAAGTTAGAGGGAGGGCGACCCGGGAACAGCGAGGGCTCTCCTTGGAAGGCCTGGGGGTGTGTGGGGGGCTCACAGTGACCGTCCATCAACATCAGCCAAACGCAGATGCCCGACACCGCCGAGGAAACCTGAGCCGAGTCTTCATCAGAGTCTTCATCAGAGCTCCAATGAAGCGTGAAGCTTCAACAGAACAAACCTTCAGCTCTCAACTCAAAGTCCTGAGATGTTATTAAAAAATGCAGATTCAGAGGCACAGCAGCTAAAGGTCTGGTTGTGATAGCTAAGCTAGCTTTTTTTCTGCCATGGTTACCAGCTGTCGGAGAAGCAGCAGATGATGGAGGACGATCCACTGGGAGTGCCAGGCGGCCCAGCTCGGCTTCACGGTTGTTGGCCAACAAAGAGCCTCTTCAAAGAGACACACCGTCGTGTTGACTCCAAACAACCACTGACACCAACATTCCCCAACATTCCCCAACAGGTTCGAGTTGTGCAAGAACCTCATCTAACCAAATCTGAAATCCTTCACCACCCAGGGTTTGGGTCGAGGCGGCCGGGCGGGAAACAAACAGGAGTCAGACTTTCCACCGGCTGAGCGACGCCCGCCTCGGAAAAACAAAGCTCTCCCGGTCTGATCCCACAGTGACCTTTGGTATGATAAGAGATATCAAAGGAGCCATGGGGGCTGCGGGGGGGGGGGCGGGCGGCGGCTGTGAGGCTGACGGCGGCGGCTGTGATGGCGGCTGTGAGGGCGGCGGCCACTCCCTGCAGCCAGTGTTTGTTTAAGGGAGGGAGCGGCAACTGAACCTGTTCTACCTCTCTGACTCGCCGGCGGGACAAAGGAAGCCAACAGGCCTCGCATCAGAGCGGCTCTGAGCGGAGCGAGCGGCTCAGAGAGGTCACGCATGAAGTGGAGGTCCGACTCCCACTCGCCCCGACCACGACAAAACAACAAGGACAAAACAAAACAAAAACAATTCGGCATCAAAGTGCAAAACTGAAATCCTTCAAAGTCAAAGGTTCAGAAACGCGTGTGACGGCTGGACGCGCTCGGCAACATCTGCGGCGTAAACACAGCGATGTAATGACGTGAAAAAAGTGACCCTAAAGCCAGACTCACCCAGAAGAGCAGGTTGAAGAAGAAGAGAAGGTACTTGATGCACTTGTTGACGGCCATGGCTTGGTTGGCTCGGCTCTGCAGTCTGTCTCCGTCCTCGCAGCTCCTCGCAGAATGCCACTGCTCGCGGCGACTCACATTCACACACACTCCCTCGGGCTGCAAAACAGAGCAGCCTGCTCTACCTGTTTCCACCCACAAAGGGAGTGTCTACTCTCTGTACTCCCTTCCCTTCTTTCCTTTCCTACCTGACACACCCGCTTCCTTTCCTTTTACTTCTTGCAACAGAACAATGAAAAACACCAAAGAGCTGTGAACATCTCGCAGGAGGATTCATGTTTGTGGCCATGAGCTCATAGTGATGAGTGTGTGAGGACACACACACACACACACACACACACACACACACACAGAAAATGTTTGGCTCGTATTTTCTCTGTGAACCAATTTCTGCTGTGACTGAGTGAGCAAGGAATCTGCAGGAAAATCTGCTTTCTTGTGTCTGTATGTGTGTGTGTATGTGTGTGAGAGAGTGTGTGTGTGTGTGTGTGTATGTGTGTGTGTGTGTGTGTGCGTGTGTGTGTGTGTGCGTGCGGGTGTGTGTGTGTGTGAGAGAGTGTGTGTGTGTGTGTGTGTGCCTGTGTGTGCGTGTATGTGTGAGAGTGTGTGTGTGTGTGTGTGTGTGTGTGTGTGTGTGTGCCGGTGGTGTGATAACGGCCCCTGACCCGCATCCTGTCTCTGGCTGTGCGTCCTGTCTGCTCCGGACGTTGTCGGGTCCTCTAACAGAGCTGCTCAAACAGCTGGTTGAACATTAACTTTGCTCTCAGTCGCCCAGCGTCGATGCTGCGTCTGACGGGCTTTGGAGGACCTTCTCGCTGACCTGAGGAGCTGCTCGGCTCACAACGAGCCTCTTCATGGTGACGGCGGCCTGCCATTCCTCAAACAGATGCTGCTTTGAGTTACCACACAAGAAGAGAAGAGGTGACAAGTGGAGCAGCGCAGCCGTGACTCTTTATCACCACCTACCTGCAGCTGCACTCACTGCACCATCAGCTGGCTCCCCCCCCCTCTCCTCCTCCCCCTCCTGCTCCTCCTCCAACAGCTCTCCACGTTTTCCCTCTACCCTTTTTTTCCAGGCTGAGGAACAGCCCTGCCGCGTGTTGGCCGCTGACAGACCGAGGCTCTGCGCCAGACAAAGGTGAGCTTCCTCTCCTCGCTCACACTCCGTCGCTGTGGTTCAGAGATCTGAATGTGGTTCAGATGTCTGAATGCCAACAAAGCATCGCTGCCTCGGCGTGAGCCATGCTGAGCTCAACCCGCTCACGTCTCGTGGAGCTTTTGTGTTTGTTGGAGGAATCCAGCGTGTCAGAACCGGCCTGCGGACTTCTCCTTTTATAACGTTAACTGATGTAAAACTTCTGCAATCACAAAACTTGATCAAGCAGTTTTTCCGAACTTCAACTGCTGTTGATTCAACAGAGGCAAATTTTACCGACATTCTACCAAGTTTTGTTTCAGCCAAGGATCGGATCTTTTCCCTCATACACGACGTCCAGGTCCTGCTCTGTTATCGCTTCACTTCCCCCGCTCCGCTCCCCAGCTGTGCAGGACAGATTACAAAAGATGACTCGTTTTCCATGAGACTGAACATTTCTTGCTTTTGTCCAGGCAGCAAAGATGGCGGCACTGGAAGAAATACTTTGGATAACGCTGCAGAATTTGTCCAGCGAGGATTTCAAGACCTTTAAGTGGTTCCTGAAGCAGGACAACACTCTGCAGGGCTTCCCGGCCATCTCGGCGGCGGCCCTGGAGAACGCAGACCGGGTGGACGTGGTGGATCGCATGGTGGAGAACTATGGCAGAAGTAGAGTTCTGCAGATCACCATGAAGGTTTTAGAGAAGATCAAGAGAAAAGACCTCCAACAAAGTTTGTCCATAAGGGCGAGAGGTAAAACAGACTGAGGCAACGCTGATTCAGATTCTAATCTCAGGAAATGAATTGATGTGAAAGCATTTGACACAGAGGAAGCATCTGACCAAACGTGTGTTCCCTCTTTCAGACCTCACAGCGCGTGACACTGACCTTCTCCAGAATGAATCTGAACAAGAGAAGGTCGAGCGAGAGAAAAGAATTAAGCAGACAATCAAGGAGAGAAAGACCAAGATCCAGGAGATCAGGCAGTCGGCAGAGCGGAGCAAAGCCTCTGTAGACGAGAGCAAGAAGGTTCTATCCGACCTGCTGCAGTCTCTCCAGAGCAGCTTGGACAATCTGGTGAAAACAATGGAAGCAAATCAGAAAAGGAGACAGAAACAGGCGGAGGGATCCATCCAAGAGCTGGAGAGGCAGATCACAGAGCTGGCGCTCCGGCCCTCGCACCTTCCTCCGGCGGCCCGGAGCAGCACCTGCATCCCGCCGCCAGTGTGTGACGCAGACACCAGGTCAGCAGTGGAGGAACTGGTCCAGACGCTCTCATCCCACATGGAGAAGCTGGTGGCGAAGGTCAGGCTGCGCGACGTGCAGCAGTTTGCGGTGGACGTGACTCTGGACGCCGACACAGCGAGTTCCAACCTTGTGCTGTCGGATGACGCCAAACAAGTTCACTTTGGGGAAAAACCACAAAAGCTTCCAGACAGTCCAGGCAGGTTCCAGCCTTCACCAAACGTGCTGGGGAGGCAGGGCTTCTCTGCAGGAAGGTTCTACTTTGAGGTGAAGGTGGAGGGCAAGATCTCCTGGGACTTGGGTGTTGTCAAAGAGTCCATCAGCAGGAAGGGTTCCATCACAGCACGTCCTCAAAACGGCTTCTGGAATATTTGCCTGAGAAAAGGAGGCGAGTACAAAGCCAACCGCCTCAGCCTCAGCGTCCACCACCCCCCACTCAGTACGGTGGGGGTCTTTGTGGACTATGAGGAGGGTTTGGTCTCCTTCTATGACGTGGCTTCTGCAGACCTCATCCACTGCTTCAACAACTGCTCCTTCAGGGAGAAGCTCTTCCCGTTCTTCAGCCCAGGGTTGCGTCATGAAGGCACAAACTCTGCCCCTCTGATCATCTCAACCGTTTGTGATGCCGACGGTCAACAGACAGCGAGGATATGAGGGGACATTTTGGATCTGTCCCCAAAGGGAACCTGGACGTTTACCAGATGGCGGCACTAGATGGAGCTGCGTGCTCTCCAATGCAATCATGACTTTGGCTTTCTAAGTCACCTATTTATTCTTAGGACGTCTGTGGGGGTTTCATTGCCGGTTTCTGACAACCTTTTGCACACAACGGCCCTGACCTCATGTGACCGTCAATGACTGAGTCCTTATTTTTCCAACGCACTTCATGGTGAAAATGTGGTGAGAAAAGTCTTATACCTGCAAACAGAGTGACAGCCTCGACCAAAGTCTCTGCAGCTTTGTGTGATTGAGATCAAAATCTTTGCACAAATATTCTTCCAGCATAATCAGAACATCTTAATAAATGTTTCCCTCAGGACAGACAGACAGACAGACAGACAGGCAGGCAGGCAGGCAGGCAGGCAGGCAGAGGTCTCCTATTTGTCATATGTTAGCAGATATTAAGGACCAGTTCTTATCTGGCTTTGTGGCTCAGGTTCCATATCACAGAGAGAGAGCGAGAGAGAAGCAAACAGTGTGTGTTGGTCCCACACAGAGGGGAGGAACCTTGAACACCTGTTTGTTTTTGAAGATTTTTTCCATTTCAAACACTTGCATTCAGCATCTCCCTACATGTTACTGTGAACAGCTCCACTTTTCTCGGAGCTGCAGCCTCACAAAGAGTCCCATGTTGGAACCGATGGAGGCCTCGGTGTTGCAAAGTTGGACCTCTGTGAGCAACCAAAGGCACACTTGAACTTTGGAACAAGGCGGGAACCATAAAACTTTAATCAGACTGCGTGGATCTGTTTAATGACTTGATGTGAAAAAGAGCTCAACAGTTAATGTGACATTTTTGCAAAACCACCACATACATTTAATTTTTGGATCCATTATGGTCGACGCAAAAACAAGATAAAGGTGTCAGTGGCAGCAGGCGGCCGGAACCCCAACGGCCGCCTGGCAGAAACCTCTTGCAGGGGATGGCAGGAAGTGAGGGGAGGGGAGTCTCCTCCCCTCACTTTCTCTGCTGACAGCCGTGCCTCGGCATTCTCTCGCTCTCTCTCTATCTGCCTCTGTCCGAACATACTCGGTCTTTGAATCTTCTAAATGTTTTGTTCATCTTTTTTACACGGGAGGAACTTTGTGCTTACTTCTGCCCGGGTGAGTCTTTGTTTTTCTTGACAACGTGGGTTTTTTGAATCAGTAGCATCTCGCGTTGAATCCAGTCTAAAATTTGCTGACCTGTGCTGCCATGTGAACGTTAGCTCGCTCGCAACAAGAGGCTTCATAAACAGGGACTTTTTATGTAAGCGGCAGTTTTACAGCGAGGGGGGGGGGGGTTTCACTTTCTAGCTGATGAAGCTTTGTGCTGTTTCGACATGAGCCAGAACTACAACAGGGGCTGAAACCCAGAGCCATGAAACACATCAAATACAAGAAAGGGGAGGTTCATGGCAGGTGAGCGTGACGGTGGCTCAGCTCTGGCCGGGCGCTGATCCGACACCACCCTGCCTTGCTCGTTTACTCACCGAGCGGCCTGAAGCTCTGCTGCAGCTGGCTCTGTTTACGTGACGTCAGTCAGCGAATTGCCACCCCGGGTGTCGTGCAGAAACCCAACATGGTCCGGTTTCCGAATGAGAACATGCTGAAAGTCAAACAAACACCAAATGCTGGTGCTGGGGGGGGGCTGCGTATATCAGATAGTCAGGCTCAGCCAAGATGTGATAACTTTATCTAAAAGACGCAGTGCGGTTTGACTCTGTAAAAGAGTGAGACGCGTGAACTGAGGGATGTCCCACCGTCCTCTGCCTCGGCCTCCAACAGACACCGCTTACATCAGAAAACAAGTGCAGGAAAAATACTGTAATTGCAGAGACATTGTAAAACATTTAAAAATAACATTCAACTTTCTGCTTGTGTGTCCACTTGTTCGAAATTCATGTATTGAGCATAAGCAAAGACCCGATTTTTCATTGACCACAAACTGTGACAACACAGTGATGTGACCATGCCAGACCCAGACCAGATACAGAAAAAGAGAAATGTCCGCAAATCAAATCAAATCCCACAAAAAATTAAGCGCATTTGTTGTCGCATAACGTTTGGAGCCAGAGTGGCTCTTCCTCAGATGCTTACAGTTTCTCTGAACCACAATGTTTCTGCTTTAAAATACATTGGGATTGAAACTCTTAAACATCCACGGAGAGGGGAAACCTCAACTTTTTTGGATCTACACACTTGTTACGCTATCTCCGAAGGGCGTTAATGACCTAAATGACCTTGCCTTTAAATTGGTGCATCTCTCCATCTATGAGCTATTCTATGTGCAGTGATTGTTCTGATATGTTGGATATGTGCTGTGCCTGGTCTCTTTCCTGGATGGGCTAAACAGACATCTATCAAGATTGATAAGTGATTGTAGTATCATTGTCGGTTCTCTTCAATGCTTTATGGTCATTTTGTTTATATTGACATTGGTTTACATGTTGCTACTGATATCTTCTCATTTTAGTGACACATGAGTTTCACATTCCCTTGATGTTTGCATTGCACAAAAAAGGGAGGCGCCTCCTATAGGTAGTACTGTTATATGATGGCCTTCATGGCCTGAGTGCTTTAGGGGAACATTCTATCTATCTGGATATATGTATTTATGTGTGCACATATATGCATATATATATTTTTGTATTTTTGTATCTTTCTACTTTTGAAAATCTTGGTGTGATGGTTTCTATAGTACTTATGACTGGTGTTAATGACAGCTGTGATTGAAAATGTATACCTGGTGTGTCGGGTCACGTGACAAGGTGTTCGTACCTTTAAAGATGGCGTCCTCTTGTGGTTCAGATAAACTGTAACCATCTGAGGAAGAGCGACTCTGGCTCCAAACGCTATGCGACAATAAATGCATTTTTTTGTGGGAGCTGATTTGATGTGTGGACATTTCTCTTTTTCTACGTATATGTGGCCTTTTCTACATCCAGCACTCAGACCTAATAAGGATATTAGGATGTGAGTGTCGTTTTTGACTTCTATTTGACCATGCCAGACCAGACCAGGCCAGGCCAGGCCAGGCCAGGCCAGACCAGGCCGGCCATGGCTAGCGTTTGGCCGTTTGGCTGAGTGGGTATTACCCTGCAGGTGAAACACACCAGGTATCAAGCCGAGTAGAGTCGAGCAGAGTTGGTACAATGCATTGAAAACGCTAAAATTATGTTATTTTCTTTTCAGATTTTTACAGGCCAGAAGGCTCATCTAACTGTCCAAGGTCCAACTAGCTGATGGTTACTGAAATCCTGTTGAGGTATGTAGCCTTTAAATCCTCTTCAATCTTATATTGATGGAGTCAATTATCATTACATTGAAAAAAGATATGCTGTCAAGGTTTTTTTTTTCATGCTTTAATCAGGGACTCAAAATGGCGAAACTCAAAACTGAACTCTGGAGGATTCTACTTGATGTAGGAGCCGAGGACTTTAGGACCTTCAAGTGGTTCCTGAAGGACCAACCTGATGGCGTCCCAATATCTCAGCTGGAGAAGGCAGACAGGGAGGGCACGGTGGATCTTATGGTGCAGAAATATCAGAGTGGGGCTCTGCAGGTGTCCATGGATATTTTTGAAAAGATTAGCAGAAGGGATCTGGTGCAACGTTTGCAAACGTTGCACCAGACCACGTTCACACCAGAGCCAGCAGGTAAGTTAAAGGAACAAATATTTAGCAATGCTCGTGCACAGAAGAACCTTTAACAATCTAAACAAGCCTTCGGTAAAAAATGGTCTTTGTAGAAATGATGTGCAACACGTATACGTGAAAAAACTAATCATGTGCTCCGCCTTCTTATAGACCTCCAGACGAGTCCTTTCAGCGCTCAGAGAGAAGAATGTTTCGGAAAAACTGTGGAGCTAAAGAGCATCGGGCAGTTTGCAGCAGAAGTGACTCTGGATCCCGACACAGCTTATCCCAGCCTGGTCCTGTCTGATGATGGGAAACAAGTGTCTGACGGTGTTGTGATGAAGGATCTGCCAGACATCCCAGTCAGATTTGACACGTGTGTTAATGTCCTGGGAAAACAGAGTGTCTCTCGAGGGAGGTTTTATTTTGAGGTTCGGGTTAGAGGGAAGACTGACTGGACTTTGGGAGTGGCCAAAGAATCAGTCAAAAGGAAGGGAAGGATCGTGCTCAGTCCAGGGAGGGGTTTCTGGACAATGTGGTTGAGGAAGGGAAAATACATGGCAAATGATGATGTTCCTCTGCGTCTTCCCCTCAATAAGCATCTCCAGAAAGTGGGAGTGTTTGTGGACTATGAGGGGGCGCTCGTTTCTTTTTATGATGCAGATACAGCAGATCGTGTCTACTGCTTTACAGAATGCTGTTTCAGTGAGAAACTCTACCCATTCTTTAGCCCGGGTTCTAATCAGAGTCACGGAAACTCAGCCCCCCTCATTATTTGTCAGCTTTGTCAGACACAAAAATCAGTTTTTCGGAGTTTCACACTCGAAAAGTGTGAAAGTAAGAGGGCTGAGCTGGTGAGCAAGACAAGTAAAGAGGATACTCCAATAGAAGAACTGGAGCGAAGGAGAGCTGATCTGAGGAGCATTCAAAGGTTTGAAGTGGAGGTGACTCTGGATCCGGACAAAGCGCATCCTGCTCTTGTATTGTCTGATGATAGGAAACAAGTGCATCATGGCAATGTACTGGAGAAACTCCACAGCGACCCCAAGAGGTTTAGTCAGGGTGTCAATGTTTTAGCAAAGCAGGGTTTCTCGTCCAGAAGTTTTTATTACGAGGTTCAGGTGCAAGGGAAGACCGCCTGGACTTTAGGGGTTGCCAAAGAGTCGATCGACTGGAAGAGGGACATACGCTGTCCAGAGAACGGTCACTGGACCATATGTTTGAGGAATGCAGATGAGTATGTGGCCAATGATGCTGATCAGGTCAATTTGTCACTCAGTCAGCATCTTAAACGGGTCGGAGTGTTTGTGAATTATGAGGAGGGTCTGGTCTCTTTCTATGATGTCGATGCTGCAGATTTGATCTACTGCTTCATTGACTGCTCTTTCCATGAAAAACTCTACCCGTATTTCAGTCCTTTTACAAGAGACGGTGGTATTAACTCCGCCCCCCTGGTCATCTCACCTGTCAGTCAGACACCAGACGTCAGGGCAAAAGAGGCACGTGACAGTAAGATGGCTGAACTGAAGAGTGTTCAGCAGTTTGGAGTGGTGGTATCTCTGGATCCTGACACGGCCCATCCCAATCTCCTTGTGTCCGATGATGAGAAACAGGTCCGTCACTGTGATGTGAGGATGGACCTCACAGACAACCCAGGGAGGTTTGCTACTGGTGTTCATGTTTTAGGAAAGCAGGGTTTCTCCTCAGGAAAATTCTATTTTGAAGTTCAGGTTCAAGAGAAACCATCATGGACTCTGGGAGTGTCCAAAGAGTCAATTGACAGGAAGGGGGACCTCACCCTCTGTCCTGAAGAGGGTTTCTGGTCTATACGCTCAAGGAACGGCCACGAGTACAAAGCCCTCAGCCGCCCTCCTGCTCCTCTCTTTATGAAGTCTTGGCCTCAGAAGGTTGGAGTCTTTACAAATTATGACGAGGGTTTGGTGTCCTTCTATGATGCAGATACTGCAGATCTCCTGTACTGCTTCGCTGACTGCTCCTTTGATGAAAAAATCTACCCATTCTTCAGCCCTGGCGACACTAATAATGGTCACAACTCTCTTCCTCTGATTATCTCGCCTGTCAATCACCCTCTGAACGTGTTGCTGCAAGGCTCTGGAATGCCCGACACATGCGAGAGGGAGAAGGCTGAACTCCAGAGTGTCCGGCAGTTTGCGGTGGATGTGACTCTGGACCCTGACACGGCACATCCGTCACTCGTCCTGTCTGACGACGGGAAACAAGTCTATGATGGTGATGGAAGCAAGGGCTTGCCCGAGTTACCTGGCAGGTTTGACGAGTGTGTTACTGTCTTAGGAAAGCAGAGTTTCTCCTCAGGAAAATTTTATTTTGAGGTGCAGGTTACAGGGAAGACTGCCTGGACTTTGGGAGTGGCCAGAGCATCAATAAACAGGAAGGGAAGTATCACACTCAGTCCAGAGAAGGGCTTCTGGACTATATGGTTGAGGAATGAAGAGGAGTATGAGGCTATTGATGAACCCTCTGTCCGTCTCTGTCTGAAGACACGCCCACAGAAGGTCGGGGTGTTTGTTGATTATGAAGATGGTCTGGTTTGCTTCTATGATGTAGATGCGGTGGATCTTCTTTATGCCTTCACAGACTGCTCCTTCACTGAGGAACTTCTCCCATATTTAAGTCCATGCATTAACGATCATGGTACAAACTCTCGCCCTTTGATCATAACAGAGGTCAACCAATTTCACTCGTTTATAACTGGTTTTTAATTGTTTCATGCATATCGTTGCTGTCGGAAGAAAACCTTGTAACTCCATTTTTCCTTTCTTTTTTATTCTTTATTTTTTAAATAGAATAACCGATTGGGTCATCCTCCATGTGTGTGTGAAGTTTCACAAAGTTTAACCAATGGGAAAGCATTAAACCAATCATCTGTGTAAACTTTCTTACTCTATTCGCCCTCAAATCTTTCGTGAGTTGCTCGTCTTAGCTAACGTGAATGTCCTCGCACACGTTAACCAGTAACGTAGGGAGACCAGACGTCCTCTTTTACCTGAACATGTACTCTTTTTTAAGGCCGAGAAATGTGTCTGGACGATTTATCGGGGATTTTGGAAGTCAAACTTTAATAATGTAATGATGCACGCAAGAAACTGACCATATAAGAAGCCATTGTAACAAATATTGTGACGTGATGTTCAATTATGTCAACCAGATGTTTTTTTTCATCTCCTGAAAAGAACGTTTTTTGGAATTACAAGGTTTTCTTCTGACAGCAACGATATGTTGGTGCGATTAAGTAACTAAATGTTTTGGCAAATGTGCACCAAAGATGGAAGAAAAGTGTGTGTTGAAACCTGTAAATACGTCTATGTCTGGATAATACAGATATTTTTATATATGCTGAGATTTGCGTTTCCATAAATGTAAGTTTAAGTTTATTTTTAGTTTAGTTTGTTTGTCTCAAACTGATTCTGTCTTATCATCTTAATCAGCCGATTGTGTTGAAATGACCCATGATAGCAGCTGTTCACCTCATAGCGGACGCAGATCATTACAACCAGGAAAACCTTGAAAACGCAAACTATTTTTTTTTCATGCCGCAGTGGGAGTGGGCAGGAACCTGTCAGCCTATTTTTTGAGTAACAACTTTTCCGGTCAGATTTACATGGTTCGATAGTGCCGTTTTTTTAACAAGCTGAGCATTTTACATTTTAATAATCCTGGAAATAACGAATAAAGCAATTAAAATCACATTCTTTCTCTTTTAATCTTTAGCTTGATTCCACATATGTAATATTGAAACATTACCAATAATGTGTGTGTGCTCGATGAAATAGGTAGCAGATAGATGATAGGGAAAAAACTGGCTTTGAACCTAGTCTAGCCTCACAACTTGGTTGGCCTTGATTTGCTTTGATTACAGCATCAAGAAGTTACATCAAAGTCCTTGAATTAACACAACAGTCAAATTGGTTGTTACACACAGACTGACTGCATGGTTGCTTCTGCTTGGACTTTACTGCTTGCTTTTACTAGATCTGATTCGAAAGGCGTTGAAACATAAATGTTATTTCCAGTCTATCAAGAAGTCTGATTACGGATCATGTCGGATTATATCAGACGTGCACGTTTAGACTTTGACATGATTTGATGTCAGTTAACAAATTATCAAAACGGTCTGAGAACATTCAAATAATTTGTTCAATGTTGGTCCAAACTGTCTTAATGTTTGCAGAAGCTGAGCAATGTCCTCAAGAGGAATGGAGGTCAAAGGTTAAGCAAACTGGAAGTAGATAAGACTGATGTGGACCTACAGAGTCCTTTGATTCAACCTGGGCTTTTCGGTCCCACAGAGGCAGATCGAGCTCAACACATTACAGCACGAGCGTCCAGCGTTGGTCTGCAGACTGAAGCGCCTGTTGTAAATAAATATCATTCCCAAAAAGATTTGGCAGGAAACACAGACGCTGCACAGTGAGGACGGCCACTGTGAGGTGGCTAAAAAACATGACTCGTACGAGGCCACCCTGAACTTTGAAAAAGGGAAGTATGTACTGTGGCTTTCTCACTGACCTTCTGCTGACATCTGAACGTGAACTTCGGCAGCCGCGCAGCGTATGAAAATCCAAAGGATATTTGCCTGCTGGACCTTCAACTGCAACAACGTATTTCACCTGCATCATGGCAGCTCCATGATGTCTTCACTTTGGGCACCTCTGTGTTTCATTCAGGTCGCCATGGAGACAAAGACGGCTAACAATAATGACAGGAAGTACACCACCTCTAACAAACGTGCGGTTAGTCCCGACCACATCCCACACTGTGTGCCGACTACATGATCACTGAGACAGTTTCTTGCATGATTTGGTTCCTACTCACCCGGGCTTTGGTGAAAGGTCAGCAAGAGGTCACTGATGCTGACGCTGCTGCAAACGTGGCGGCTGACAGGCAACTTCTGTGTGCCGTCGAGTGAACATACCGTGTCCTTCTCCTGGTGGATGGAGGCCATCACTGACCTGGATTTGGACGGGTCCCTCCAGACCTTACTGAGACTCCACCTATTCAACCTGTTTTATCACTTTCTGAACACGATAAATGGAAATTAAACTCATATCCTGGATTGTGGTCAATGATGCTCTGCACGTTAGATTTTGTGCCTTTCTAACTTTTATTCATTGAGTGCAACAGAAGAGTGACTCTTGTGGTCTTACAAAATACAAATTAGGAACACAGGAACATTTTTTCCCTAAAGAACAACTGAAGCAGGCAGCAGATGCCCGTCACGCTGTTTTTTTAGCCTTTATATTCATACAAAAACAAAACTCAAAAGCTGCACAAGCTGTGTAAAGAACACGAAAACACTCATCTGGAGCGTGGACATCCTCAGCGCGGCGCCGCTCCAGCTCAGCTGCCGTACTTGGTGCTGAAGTGTTTGTTGACTTTGCCGACAGAAACGTAGAGAAGCAGACTAATGAGGAAGAACTGCTGCTGCTCCTCCAGCCACACCAGCGCCAGCTTCACCTCCCCGTCCTGGTCCTGGAACTTCAGCAGGAAGTCGTCGCCGTTGTAGTCGAGCATCTGCGGATGTTTTGCCCGCGAGATGCAGACGGGCGCGCTGACGCACCAGAAGGGCTTGTGGAACTGGTCCAACAGTGTCAGCGCCATGAAGCAGCAGTTCTACGCAGCACAACAAACAACCATCAGGGGCGCGCGCCCACCGATGCCCACACAGGACCCGCGCTGAGCTGCTGAGCAACTCACTCAGCAGCCAGAACCACCAACTGTGAGAGCCTGGGGTCTGACACCGCCTTTGAGACCAAGTCAGAGACCGGGTCAGAGACCGGGTCAGAGACCGAGTCAGAGACCGGGTCAGAGACCGGGTCAGAGGCCGGGTCAGAGGCCGGGTCAGAGGCCGGATCAGAGACCGGGTCAGGTCATCACAGTGTAATTTGTTTGACCGTCCGGAAGAGAAGAAGACAGAGAGCTGTTTTAATATCGACCCACTTGAGGCCTCCGAGCTGTTTCCACTCCTCACGCCGACCCAGCTCGACCCAACCCAGCATTAGAAGTCCCCTACCTCAACCGAGCCCTCCAGCGTGGTGCTCCTCCAGTGCAGGCGGATGTCCCCGGCCAGCGGTCGGTGCTGTGACAGCTGCCGCCTGTGGATGGCGCTCAGCTCCAGCAGCCCCCGCCTGGCGCCTCCTGAACACAGCAACCAACGTCAGGTGCGTGTTGCCATGGTGACAAAAATAAAGGTAATAATAGTGCTTAATAGTATGACGGAGCAATTAGGTTACACCATAATCAGTTACACAGTGTAATCTGATTACATGTGGATCACATTAAGAGTGCATTAACAGTGTCCAGGTGAAGGGTGGAATTACAATCAGATTAGAAGTCAGTCAGATCACGTAAATGAAATTTGAGTGTGTGAGTGATCAGATTACCCTGTAATCTGGATATCAGATTATCATACTGATAATACCACCATTACAGGTGATTTCAGTTGAATATTCGGATCATCAATTTGGATGATAATTACCCATCAAAAAAATTGGCAGAGTAATCTGATTACGTTTATTACATCACCAAAATAAAGTGTTAAATGGACCCATTCTGCTGGTGTCCATCTGTGTGACATCATCCTTAGCATAATCAGACATTCTGGGCTCCCTCATCAAGTCAGGTCACCTGGGCTGCAGGAGAGTGGGCAGAAGATCGCCGTCATGATCTTGGTGGTGGTGCTGTGCAGGGAGAAGTGCAGCGTGTAGCCGTGCAGGCCCGGCTCCGGGTCCGAGCGCCCCGCCGCCGGCCGGCTGACGGGCTGCGAGTACTGCCTGTGAGGAGCCAGTAGAGGCCGACGTCAGCCCGACGCGCTGAAGCTCACAGCTGACCGTCACTGGCAATGCTGCCAGCTCAGCTCTGCCTGCAGTGGAGGCGGACCAGCAGCAGGGGGAGCCGGAGCTCGCAGAACCTACCAGATCGGAGATCCCAGCAGGCTTTTCTCCACCAGCCTGTGGAGGTGCAGGCTGAACATGATGAAGGCCACACTCGAGTCGCCCTGCGTGCACACACGTCCGCACACATACATACACACAAACACACACACACAGACACAGAAACAGAAACACACACAATTTGCGACTGTAATTACACCTCACAATATTGGTGGTCGGCTGATTCATCTGGCCGTGTGTGGAGCTGAGGGTGGTCCTCACACACACACACACACACACACACACACACACACACACACACACACACACACACACACACACACACACACACACACAGTCTCTGAGCACGTGGAGCTGAGGGTGGCCCAGAGACAGCCGCCCCTCATTTGTTGTTGCAACAGGTGTGTTATCATCAAGAGATTTCACCACAAACATCGTGGAGAAGAAGCATCCAAACATCAGCAGCAGCAGCAGCATTTGACCAAAAACCCCCTGTGGGTCCAACTCTTCACAGTGCCACTTTTTAATCGTCTGTCTTCTGTCTTTCACACTTCAGTTTCCCTCCAGGTTGAATTTCTACGGGACATCTTGAACAAATGAAACACAGGATGTAGGAAAAGGTTTTACCCTCCAGACTCCAATGACAAATCCTGGAGGCAAGAGCAGCACTCGGACGGATCGGTCTTTGCCCAGGAAGTGAGCACCGCTCCTCACATCCTGCTGCAGGATGAGCGAACGCCAGCCGGGCCTGCAGAGGGGAGAGGAGAGGAGCTGAGGAGGAGGAGGAGGAGGAGGAGGAGGAGCAGCTGAGGAAGAAGACAATGAGGATGAGGACCTGAAGATGAGGAGGAGGAGGAGCTGAGGGAGAAGACAATGAGGATGAGGAGCTGAAGATGAGGAGGAGGAGGAGCTGAGGGAGAAGACAATGAGGATGAGGAGCTGAAGATGAGGAGGAGGAGGAGCTGAGGGAGAAGACATTGAGGAGAAGGAGGAGGAGGAGGAGCTGAGAAGGAGGAGGAGCTGAGGGAGAAGACAACGAGGAGGAGGAGCTGAGGGAGAGGAGGAGGAGGA
>CAESWR010001146.1:31608-42162 GCA_903171835.1 Mullus surmuletus | reverse complement strand
CTCTGCCATTATAGTTGTTGTGCTGCGTATGCAGTGGGTGAAGCTGCACAGAAAGCGTGTGTGCGTATCAGGATTAACGGGCTAAATTAAACCCTTCATCCTTCTTAGAGCTCGTCAACCTGCCGAGTCGGCACAGCCGGCCGGGCCCGCCAGGCTCAGCAGCAAGAGCCACCATAATGCTTTGCAGCGTCAAAATCAGCCACTGAAAAGAGAAAAACACACCAATCTAGTTCTGTCCATTATAGTATGAAAACCCAAACTACTACAAATGTGTGTGTGTGTGTGTGTGTGTGTGTGTGAAGGAGCCCATTTCCTGACTGAGCAGGTCGCAGCCTGTCCGAGTCCGGCTGGTTGCCGTGGTAGGGCGATGGACCGGTGGTTACGTAACAGGCTGTTTTGGTGGCGGTCGCGCGGTGCAGTGTTCGTCATGTCAGAGGCAGGTGTCGGCACTCTGAAAGGGCGTTGCAACTTCTCATCAACACACGTCCAACGTGGGAAAAGTCACGCCAAGCTAACCATCTGACTCACCTCTGCTTTGGTTTTCCTTCCCTCAGGCAAAGTGGGCGAGCCGGTCTACTCCCCCGGCCACGGTGGCTCCCAGACCACCTCGCCCGTCACCTTGCCGCCACTTCGCAACAACAACCTCAACCCTCTGACGGTACGACCTCACACTCGCATCTGTTGCTCTGTTGGTGTGTGGCGTCCCCTGACGTCTGGTCACCAGGGGGCGACCTTCACTCCAGCACTCACCAGCTCAGTGATCCAAAATGTTCAATTAGCCAATCTAAAAAAAATGGTTTCCATTAAGTAGTTTTGCTATTGCGACTTCTGATGAATAAAATCTCTTTCTAACCAACGCTCTGTCAAACAGGGTTTTTTAACAGAGGAGTTCCTCATAATTTGGGTGTTCCCTTCATGAGACATTAGAATTAAATTGAAGTATTCGGTTGTGACATGAGATGATGGCGTGAAGCTCCATTGTCAACCTCAGCATTTTGCCAGTGATGCTCAGCCAGGTTGGAACTGTTAGCTTGTTAGCATATTAGCCTGCCGTTAGCAGCCCCTCCAAGTGTCAGCTGTAGCCCTGCGGATAAGAATAGCTGCCTCTCTGGGATGCTTTAAACAGCTGATTGGTTTATAGGCTGGTTTGAAGGACAAGCACACACAAACACACACACACACAGGAAGAACTGCAAGGGAACGAATGCGGCAGTCACTTGCTCACTCAGTCACAGCAGAAATTGGTTCACAGAGAAAATACGTGAGCCAAACATTTTCTGTGTGTGTGTGTGTGTGTGTGTGTGTGTGTGTGTGTGTGTGTTTCAGCCCTTTTTTACACCAAACACACTAATGGATTCACACATGCGCGCGCACACACACACGTGGATCTTTGATCTGAGCCGACAGAGAAACACAACAAACTGAAACCAAATGCACTTCTGTTATCTGAAAGGACCCAGGTGTTCTGGTCACCATGGCGACGTTTAGCAACTCACTGAGCGAGGGACAAAGAGGCTAAATTAGCTACTGTCTGTCCGCTTGTTCAATATTAGCTGCTTTTTCTCTCCAGAGCTCCACTAGTCATCTGGCTGATGTTCAAGGACTCGCAGATCTGAGTGTCAGCAGCTTTAGGGACGCAGCGATTGTTGGCTCCGCCCCCTTCCTCTGGCAATGAAATGTCTGATAAATAACAAAGGGAGGATGTCAGCTACTCCTTTCTCCACCTTTTAGCCTCCTAGAGAAACAAATGAAAATGTGCCAAAAAAGTTTAACCAGATTCTGGAGGCCCCAAAATGTTTTTGTTTCTTAAGGTTTGATGGGAACCAGCGTGGTAGTCTGTGTTTAATCTGTGGGCCTGAGCTGACTGTGTCTGTGTGTGTGCGTGTGTCCCCTCAGGGCGGCTCTAAAACTACCATGTCGGACGCCGTCCAGCTGTCGTCGCAGTCACAGGTCCACATCACGCAGCTGTATGAGGAGAACTCCAACAAGCGCACGGTCCTGACCTCCCAGCCCAACGGCCTGGCCCCACTCAGTGCTGGGCGCTCGGGCCTGCCACTGCCGGACCGCCAGACATCCACCTCGGAACTGGCCCACCACTGCCGCCAGAGCAGCGCCACCTCCAACAAGTCTGCTGAAAGCAAGTCCAAACCAGCGGCGCTGACGCCTGAGCAGACCATGAAGCAGTTCATGTCCAAAATGTCGTCTTTTGAGCACCACGAAGTGTTCAGCTTCCAAGAGGGTGAGCAGGGACACAGCCCCTACTGCTGTTCAGAAATTAAAATTGTTGATTGTCAATCAACCAGGTGAACCAAATCGTTTTTTCATATTGATTTCCTGTTTGATCCGATAATGATATGATGAGATGTCAGATGAAGCCTCTTGAAACATTTGATGCACTAAATCAAGCTAACAAACAGCCAGTAAAGTTAAACCATCCATGGCCTCCCTCAGTGACACAGCCAAAGACTATTTTGACTCATGCCTGATAACTCGTTTCCCCTCTACAGTGTATTTTGTCGGCCCAAATGCCAAGAAGAGGTCAGGTGTCATGGGCGGAGCCAACAATGGCGGCTATGACGACGATCAGGGATCCTACATCCACGTGCCACATGACCACATCGCATACCGCTACGAAGTCCTGAAGGTGATCGGGAAAGGCAGCTTTGGACAGGTACGACCAGTCGGACGGCTGTTAAATCCTGATTATCAATGACAATCAGAGAACAAGGGGAAGACTTCCTGGACTTGATGTGAATCAGTATCGCCTGTCATGGTCGGGCCTTCGCAGCCCTCTGAAGCAGCAGTCTTTGCGAGTCTCAGCTGCTTGACAGATGACTCACGTTTGTTTTTCACGGTTAAGAAGTCAGACTTGTTTTCACTCATCGTCCATCTATTTCCTGAGGCTGAATATCAAACTGGACCGACTGCAAGTCCGTCATAGAAACTACCGACACCACAAACCGCCCAGGACTTCACTGCCTATTCGCAGAGAATAGTTGAAACTTATTGTACTGCAACTTGTCCTCAAAAACTTTCAACAGATATAAATATATATACCATCTTTTGGTCATGCAAGTTGTGGAGAAGAGTTTGTGTTGATGAGTTTCCAAATTGATAAAATCTCTGGTGAGAGGCAAGTTGACATCAACAGTCCTGTGGATTGACCAGAGCATGTTATTGGTTCCTCCCTGCAGGTGGTGAAGGCCTTCGACCACAAGACGCAGACTCATGTGGCTTTGAAAATGGTCCGCAATGAGAAGCGGTTCCACAGGCAGGCAGCGGAGGAGATCCGCATTCTGGAGCACCTGAGGAAGCAGGACAAGGACTCCAGCATGAACGTCATCCACATGCTCGAGAACTTCACCTTCCGCAACCACATCTGCATGACCTTCGAGCTGCTAAGCATGAACCTGTATGAACTCATCAAGAAGAACAAGTTCCAGGGCTTCAGCCTCCCGCTGGTCAGGAAGTTCGCCCACTCCATCCTGCAGTGTCTGGACTCGCTGCACAGGAACCGCATCATCCACTGCGATCTCAAGCCAGAGAACATCTTGCTCAAGCAGCAGGGACGCAGTGGCATCAAGGTGAGATGCTCTTGCCCGTGTCCAGGCTGGACTTGCTCTAACACACTCCCCTCACACACACACACGTCGCTTTCTGTCTCCAGGTCATCGACTTTGGTTCCAGCTGTTATGAACATCAGAGAGTGTACACCTACATCCAGTCCAGATTCTACCGGGCGCCAGAGGTCATTCTGGGTAAGAACGACACACACATTCCACAGCAGCTCCACGGGCTGCGCTCACTGATCCACTCTACTCTCCACCAGGTTCAAGGTACGGGATGCCCATCGACATGTGGTCTCTGGGTTGCATCCTGGCCGAACTGCTGACCGGATGTCCGCTGTTGCCGGGAGAAGATGAGGCTGATCAGCTGGCCTGCATCATTGAGCTCCTGGGCATGCCCAGCCAGAAGCTCCTTGACGCCTCCAAGCGAGCAAAGAACTTTGTGTCGTCCAAAGGATATCCACGCTACTGCACCGTCACCACGCTACCGGACGGCACCACTGTGCTGAATGGCGGGCGCTCACGAAGAGGGAAGGTGCGCGGCCCGCCTTGCAGCAAGGACTGGAGTGCGGCGCTGAAGGGCTGCGATGACCCGCTGTTCCTGGACTTCGTGAAACAGTGTCTAGAGTGGGACCCTGCGATCAGAATGACGCCAAGCCAGGCCCTGCGCCACCCGTGGATGAGGCGGAGACTCCCCAGACCTCCGTCAGGAACCACCACAGGGGACAAGACCACCTCATCCAAACGGGGCACCACCGACAGTGCCATCACCTCCATCTCCAAGCTCGCCGTTGCCTCCTCAACCGCTGCCACCTCCACCAAAACCAGGACTAACCTGGCAGCGATCACGGATGCCAACGGAAACATCCAGCCTCGGACGATTCTGCCAAAGCTGGTCAGCTGAGGGTGAACGCACCCCGCTCGCTGTGGTGGGAAATGAGACAGGCTGTGTTCAAGTGGACCGCGAGCTGTTGGCTGGAACTGGTTTACCCGGTTTTGGAGAGTTTGTTTTTTTTGTTTCGAGGTGGTATTCACAGCGCTGGGGTGCGTTCAGGACAAACATGCTCATAGAAACTTGACAATGGTGGTGAAGTGGGCTGAAAGGCCAGGCTGCGATGAGTTCATGCAAGTGACCGGAAGGAAATCAGATTGATAGTGAGTGGTGCGTTCAGACTCCTCAAAGTAAAAGTCCTGTCTGAAAAATGGCAGTGTTTTTTAAAACTGTGAGCAGCGAGAGGCTATCACAACTACAAGGAGACTGTTGGACTGCTCAGACAATCAAAACACACCACAACACTGTAGCTTCAAACACCACACTCTGATACATGGTGCTGACGGAGGGAACAAGGCTTGTTTTTAATGTTTTTTGCACATAATTTATATCGGTGGGCTAAAAGTCAATTAATTAAGTAGACACCAAAAAACAATTTGTGAGCTTAATACTCGAAGGTTGTGTCTGGGGAGGCCTTTAGAACATTTGTTGGAAAAAAGTCAGACATACCCTTGTAATGCAAAGTTATTTTTAATTACAGCCTCAGAAACGCAACGATGTGCTAGCTTGCTAGTCTTTGTTGGATATCATTATTGCAAATATTGCGGTAACGTTGGCAAGCTTGATTATTATTCTTTACTTAAATGCCAGAAAACTGGGGGAGGAGAACAAGCAACCCTGACTGAAGCTGCTATCTGTTAGCTGGCTAACCGAGCTGTAACCAGCCTGTGACACCATGCTAGCTGTGTTCACTCTGACCTTGCTACCTGTTTACCCTGTAACTGGCTACCAGTTACTCTAACATACTTAATAATAAAAGCCAACAAGCGTTTGGCTGGCAGGTTTTTGTAGCTAGCCTGTAATCGTGTTAGCTGTCACCACAAGCTAATTGTTCAAAGCCTGCTACCTGTTTATAGTGTAGCTGGTTAGCGGTTAGCCTAGCAAACTTTAAGGCAGTCAGCTAGTTGTTAGCTGGCTCACTGTTAGCCTTTTTGGCAGTCTGGTGGCTAGCCTTAGCCTTTTTTAGCCATAGCCTGTTAGCTCTTCACTGCCCGGCCTTATGAAGCACAGACAGAATGAAAACATGTTTTTAACTTTGTATAGTTAGTTGTTAAATGCAGAAAGGTGACAGCTGAGATTTTAAGGAGAGAGGAATTGCATTAACTAGCAGCATTTTGCGCCCAAATTGATGAGACAAAATGGCTGCTGAAGGAGCTGCAAGGATAGAAACTGGTGTTTTTTATAGAAGTCACCAAATCACAGGGCTCTTATGTCAGAAAATAACATCACACATCGATAAGATAGACTGTTTTTCAATTTGCAGTATTACATAAAATTAAGGCTGTTTGCCACCAAAGCAAACTCAAGGAAATTTGTTAGACTTCTGAATTTTAAGATGCACATTTATTAAATTGTATTATAACTGAAGACAATTCCTTTAATTAAGGCTTTAAACCACACTGAACCCTCACAACCTCTAATAAACGTCGATCAAATGCAAAGGTCTGCCATTAAAACAAAACGAAAGACGCTCCAAAGGCCCCAGTCACATGCATGCATCTTAAACTTGAAGTAACAAGAGTTGTAGAACGAGAGAGTGACGCCTCAAGGACGAGTAGTTGAATCAATGACTATCAGAGGTCAATATCAGATCGATCATCGTGATATAGGGGCGTTATAGGATGCGTCTTATTTATTTACGACACTTAAATATTTATTATTAATCTACATTTTATGATGTGCAGTTGATACTTGAATGTGTGTGTGTGTTATATGTAGCAGTGTGTATGTGCAATTCTTTTTAAAGCCTGTTCCCTCACACAAACACATGTAAACACACATCTGAACGCACTCTGTAGTTTGGCTCCACCCACTAGAGTCAGGAGGCTGTGGAGGAGAAGAGGAGGAGGAGGAGGAGGAAGAGGAGAGGAGGCGGAGCCATCGGCCTGGCCACCCTGATGTAATGTAGCACAGAGGAGGTGGATGACGATGGTGGTGAGGGTGGCACACACAGAAGGAACTGATCAGACACACAGACACTACCTGCTCCGCCCATCTCAGGGGAAGCTCCACCCCCCCCCACCCCCCACCCACAGAGGAGGATGTGTGTGAGGGGGGGGGGGTGGTCCTCTCTGATGTTTGTGTTTGTTTTTTAAAGATTTGATTGATTGTTTTGGGGTTTTTTATGTTTTTCTAGCGAGACAGAGTGCTGAGTCGTAACTTTGTGCCTTCAGTATCTCACCGCCATGCCACGTTTACCCAACGCACACATGCACACACACAGAAATGCAAGAGCAACAAGATTCTTTGTGAGTATCCATGGATGTCATGTCAAGAGGTGTGTCAGTGGCCAAGTGCTGCGTGCTGATTGGCTCCTGCTTTGTCTCAGCAGCCCCCAAAGACCCCCTGACCTCTGCTGATCTCCCAGGTCGTTTCCATGAAGACCGCAGTCACAGTAGTAAACAAGAATTGTGCTTGTTTTTCTGCATTCCACCAATCGGCTGAATTTGATCGGCATGATTCCTTCTTGATGATGATGAAGCTCGGTGGTCTTGCTATCAGCTGGAAGGTCCGGTTCAGGTCTTGGCGGTGTCTGCGGGGGCCAGAGGGCGTTAGGACATTTCACAGCAGCTTTTGTGGAAGTTGTGTCTGCTGGGGAGAAAAAAGCCAGTGGAGGAATGTTGTTGGAGGCTCAGAAGCCGCACAAACTCCTGGTTAGGATTTGACTGCAGGGTTTCACACCGAGGCGCCATCATCATCCACATTTCCATTTGTTGTCATTATTTGCATTTACTTTTCATCGATGCAAAAATCCTTTATTTGCTGAGTCATGTTGTCCATCACCAATTTAGTCTATCTGCATCTTTTACTTTCATGATCTCTGTTGTTGCCCCTTATGAAAAGTTTGCCTTTGGTCCAAACACAAGTTGCTGTTAAACTTAGTTAAGTAAGGCTTCTCGTTAAAACCGTCGTCTTCTTCATTTCGTTTCTATCATCTTCTAATTTTTTCCTCCAGCAGAATTGGTACACAATGTTTACAGCGCCAAACACACCAGATCCTAGCTTTAAACTGACGAACACTGACATAATTTTGTGTGCGTGTGTGTGTGTGTTAAAACATGGCTGCACAATGTACAGACACATATCAGCCAAATGTCGCCGCGCGGCACCCACTCCAGGATGACGCCTGCTGACGACAGGGCTAAGCTAACACTAGCCAATCGACTGCTAGCGTCCTTGCGCTAGCTGATGCACTGACGTTCGTTTTCTCAACAGTGACGCTAACACTAGCCGACTGCACATAGCAAGTCTTTACCTGCCAGTTGTGCTGAGCACCTCCGAGGTGCTAGCTGCTAGCATTAGCATTAAAGTGGTTTTCAAGCGTTGTTTTTTTCATGTTGGTACCTCAGATTGCTCAGTTATCATTGTTCTGATTATTACTGTTGTCATTATTGTGACTAACACCCAGGGCATTTGGTTGACTCTACCAAAGTGCATTCCTTTACAATGCTAGCGTAAAGCTAGTTGCTCAAGCAGACGGACAGGGCAATGGAGAAGTAGATGAAGAGCGTGAAGCAAGTGACTGAAGTGGCAATCAGACGACGTGCAGCCGCCACAACTACAAAGACTTGTTGTTGGAGCAGGCCACTGCCCGTCTGCTTTGGCCCGGGTAGCATTCTGAAGAAAAACTGCTGGTGTGTGAAAGCAGTCATAGTGTAGAGAAGCCAGCCAGCTAGCAGGTTAGCCTGCTAGCTGTTTAGCTTCAGCAGGAAGCTCTGCAGACGGAGGTTAGCCGCCGTTAGCCGCGCTGTATTTCTGTAATGTTTGCCATCTGGGTTTTATTGTGGATTTCATCTGTATGTAATGTGGAAAAAAAAGATGTTTGGGGGGGGGGGTGAATGCGCTGCTGTGCCACGCCGCGGCCAGTTTTACTACGTACTGTATCTACTGTACAGAACACAGAAGTTGACACTTTTCTAGTGAGCCTTTGTTAAATTTTATTGTGGTGGAAAAATTACTATTATTAATAAAACAGTTTTATTGACGATTGTACAAGCTGTGCTGTTTGTGCCGATGACAGTCATAACAGGATAAATGTTATGGTTCATTATCACCTTCAGAACTCAGCAGGTGTTTTGCTTTAGCTCACCGCTAATCATCAGTCATTTTCAGTCAGATCCCAAAAAGCTGAGGAGAATTTTTTGGTGTCTTCACCACAAATGTCACACGAAGCTGGACAGCCTTCTGAGGAATCCTTCTGCCAGGTGGGAGAACATCAAATTCTCAAACTCGCAGTTCTGAGTGCTCCCAACAAAGATGGTAACCGTGGTAACGCACCGGCTTACAGGTGCTAATGAATGCGGCGTTGCATGGTGATGAAGGATGTGACATCATAGCAGGGCAGGTCATGATGGCAACCAGCATACGCAGAGGAAGGATCCAAACCTGGATTTGTCTCCCATCAAAAACATCTCAGCTCACACGTGCACGTCTCCACTTTTCACACTCTTTCCTCCTCTGCCGTCATTGATCGTAATCGGGTCTCACCATGGCAACCACAAGCATCTCTGTGATTGGAGCAGCTGTGTGTGTGTTCCATGTTTGGTCAGAAGATCAGCGGGAAGGACTGCTAATTATAGAGGCTAGCATGCAGCTAACAGTCCAGGGAAGCCTGCTGCCTGGTTTAAAGGCCTGACCCTAACGCACTAGTCATCAATTTACAAGAGGGTTTTCCCACAAAGTCTGCACACATCCTCCAGGTGTCAGACCATGAAACTACTGTATGATGTCATCAGTGTTGTATAATGGCATCAGAGGAGCTTAAAAAAGTCTCTGTGAATGAAGCACAACGCCACACACACCGACGTCCAGGGTCAACACGGCTCTGCGCAAACAAATGGGATTCACCTCAGCTCGTTGGCTGTGTGTGTGTGTGCGTGTGTGAATAGGATTAGACTTGGTGGACATCTGCAGGAAAAAAACCTTGTCACTGATGTTGTCTGAGCAGTGTATGTGCGTGTCTATTTAAAACTGGATGGAGCTCAGCTCAGCATGAGCTCACGAAGGACGTAGACAAACACACACACACACACACACACACACACACACACAGGTAACCTGATAGAGTGTGACTTGCTGCAAGGGATTATGGGTCCAAATTAATATCCACTTACTGTGGGCAGTACATCTGTGCTGCTACAGCTCTGACAGGCTCCGCCCACCCAATCAAACCATGCACATTGTTATGTAAAGCTGCGTTCTGTTTCCCTGCACATGTCACCGGAACACGCTATAGTCTCGCTGACACATCCAACAAGTCTCGCTGACACATCCAACAAGAACAGAACTAAGGTTCCAAACTCAGAACCAGCAAAGGGAAAACGTTCCAGTTAAACACAAGGCTGTCATGTTTTTCCAGAGTGATTACACAATCAGACTTGAACATGGGTCGCTAACGTACATGTATGTTTGGACAGGGTGATAAATATCACCACACACACACACGTGTAACACAAACCAAACACAGCTGTCAATGCCCCCCCCTAGCAAGTGTTTGCAGCTTCAATGAAATCGATCCTCCTACTTTGGTGCTTAAAGGTCACACACACACACACACACACACACACACACACACACACACACACACACACACACACACACACACACACACACACACACACACACACACACACACACACACACACACACACACACACACACACACGCCTCACTTCCACTTGTGCTCATTTTCTCTCATCAGTCTCCTGTTTCCTGGTTTCTATGAGCAACTCCTGCTTATTTGTGTTTGTTAATAAAGTTTCGGTCTTTCAAACAAAGTCGAACCTTATCACGTTGGACGAACCAGGCGCCCGTGAATCAAACGTACCTGTGAGTCGGGACTGAGGGCCGCTGCGCCCGTCACATCATGATGGATCTTCCCCACGGCCTGGCGGCGCTCCCAGCATGCTCTGGGCTGTTACCTGAGCAGGTGTGTGT
>CAESWR010001146.1:19269-31133 GCA_903171835.1 Mullus surmuletus | reverse complement strand
ACACACACACACACACACACACGTCCGGCTGCACACACACACGCTCGCAAACCCTAAATATAAAAGCAGTCATGGAAAGTCTCTCTCTCTCTGTATAATTGAATGTCGGACGCCCGCAGGCCCTCGCTCAGGGTCTCTGAGTTCAGGACAAACGGAAAAGTGTGTGTGTGTGTGTGTGTGTGTTCACATGGTGTCAGATTTGTGAGGCCAGAGGTCAGTTTATTTCCAGCGACTCTCTTCATCATACAACTGTCTCTCTCTCACTCTCTCTCTCACACGCACACACACACACACTGCTTGATTAGTCTCCACTCAGCATGTGTATTTCGTGATAAAGCAGAGATAATGGGGAGTAACTGAGCCTCAGTCTGGAGTCCCGGGTCTTTGTGGACTCTGGTTCCTGCAGACGGCCCCATGAGTCCGTCTGAGAAGTTTGGGTCCACCCCTGGTGGCTGGAAGCTGTGGGACACCTGAGGGACGCCCCCCTCCTCTCGGAACCCTCTGACAATGGAAACCAGATCAGATGATCTGAAATCTACTCAGTCGGGACCTTCTCTGCTTTTTTTTTTTTTTTTAGCAATCTTGTTTTAAAATATTTCTAACAGAATTACTTTTACCTCGTAGAACCTCAATTTATTTGTGCTTATTTATCATCAAACTTCAACTTTACTTTTGTCTTCTTGCCTGCAGCTTTGATGGACGTGATGATGCTCGATCAGAGCTGAACTGGCCTGTGTTGGGCCTCTGTAGTTGCACCACATGTCCACCAGGGGGCAGACGCAGCCCAGCTCTGAGCACAGCAGCAGCTGCGGCATCATGTCACCTGCTGCTGTGTGAGAGCAGCACCTAGTGGCCCAGGAACACAGCCACCACATAGAGTGCGTGTGCATGTGTGCGTGTGTGTGTCAGTGTGTGTGTGTGTGTGTGTGTGTGTATGTGTATGTGTGTGTGTGTGTGTGTGAACCCACTCAGCACTTCCTCTGCAACAGGAAATAACACATGTCTTCACAGAAATGCCACAGAGCACTGCTGTCTGGTGTGTGTGTGTGTGCTTTTCATGAAACGAAAATTAAGAGGCTGTGTTTATTTTAAGGTTTTCTCTGTACAGTCAGCATCTTCACCGAAACAGAGAGCGAAAAAATAACTGAATCATCTTTTGTGCAAACACACCACAGAGCTGCATCACACACACACACGCAGATCAATTTTCATTCATTGTGTGCAACAAATGTTCTCCTCCATCAATCAAACGGTGCCTCAGTGTCTGTCTGTCTGTCTGTCTGTCTGTGAGATCAGACGTTGATTGGAGATTTTGTGAACTTCTTTGCCAGCTTGTCCGCGTCAGAGGAACGATGCAGCCTAGCGACTGAAGCTGAAGATCTGCTGATCATCTGATCGATCACTGATATCATCTGATCTTCCAGCTCTGATTGATCTCAGATAACAGAGACCAGAGGGAGCAGCCACAGCCACTGCACCGACCAACTGCACTGCTGTCTGAAGTCACGAAATGCTTCAAGAACCTGGTGGCCAATCACATCGAAGCCTGTCTGCCTCTCTGGATCCAGATCAGTTTGCTTTCAGGTCAAACAGATCAACTGAAGACGCCGTCGCTCCAGCCCTCCATACGGCCCTGTCCCTCCTCAAACTCCTCCAGCTCCTCCAGCTACTCAAACTCCTCCAGCTATTCCAGCTCCTCCAACTCTTCCAGCTCATCCAACTCCTCCAGCTCCTCCAACAATCCCAGCTCCTCAAACTCCTCCAGCTCCTCCAGCTCCTCCAGCTCCCCCAGCTCCTCCAGCTCCTCCAGCTACTCCAGCTCCTTCAACTATTACAGCTGCTCCAGCTCCTTCAACTATTACAGCTGCTCCAGCTCTTCCAGCTCCTCCAACTCCTCCAACTCCTCCAGCTCCTCAAACTCCTCCAGCTCCCAGGAAACTGTCAGGATGCTATTTGATGATTTCAGCTCAGCATTTTACACCATCATCCCGGACAGAATCACACACCAGCAACCAGACGGAACTACTTTCTGCAACAGCCAAACCGGGCCATAAATCGGCTCACAGGACGCAGTGGAGGAAAAGTCACTGCTGATGAAGCTCACTGATGGAGAGGAGCTCATACAACTTCATGGAGAAAAACACCAACTAGCCCTTTAAAGTCTTAAAACAGCACTGAAATAGCAGCAGTACTTGTAATTTTGTTGCATATCTCATTTGCAATGACAATAAAGGCATTCTGATTGTCTTCATGCTTCGTCCTGCAGCTGCCCTGCGGCCCTCACATCTGGCAGCAGCAGCATTTTCAGCAGCAGCAGCAGCAGCTTCAGCAGCTTCAGCAGCAGCAGCTTCAGCGGTGCTGCTCACGCTGACTCAGAGTGAAACTGTCACAGTGGGGGGGGGGGGGGTTTCCACTGCCGACCTGCTGAAGTACCCTTTAGCGCGCTATCTGCAGTGCGACCCCCCGCACCCCCCCCAGTCTGAGTGGCATCACTTCCTGTGACATCATTTCTGCTAAACTGCGAGTGGCCTCCCCTTACAGTAACTGCAGGGTTCCGTACCCACAATGCACCTGGGCGCTTCTACCTCTGTGTGGAGGTGACTTCTAAGAACTGGTTGCTGTGCTTCCCCACGGCAGCCCGAGGTATGTTTCACGCCATGAAGATGATTTTCAACAGAAGCGTCAGGGATTTTTCCTCTGGGTTTTCTCGATTTCCTGTCTCTCCCCTCAGCCGACCACAGCAGAACCTCTGACTGGTGTCAACAATCCACAAATCACATCGCAGCGTCTCCTTGCCTTGTTCTACTGAGAGAAGGCACGGTTTGCAGAAATGCTTTGAAAGCCCCTTTTGTCATCGTGTTGTCACAAAAAACAACTGGCTCCCTTGATGATATGCACATTGACAATATTAATTTGTCACCATGACGACACCAGTAAATCTCACCATCTTCCACAAAAGCCTCTAGATGTGGGCGAGGCATTATAAGAGAGAGCTGATTGGTCAGTCGACCTTTATACCCACTGAGCTCTTCACCTGAACGTGAGCCACTCTGGTGCAGGTGAGAGGTCCTGCACCTATGGTAACCTATGGTAACCTCTGCTGAGTGCCGGGGGAAGTCCCATAGGGTGCACCGATCCGATATTTGGATCGGATATCGGCTCCAATATTGACAAATTAGCTGGACCGGATATCTGATGAATGACACCGATCCAGCGTTCCGCTCTTTTTTTCCTTTTAATTAGTATCATACACAGCAACACAGCGATTCTATTCGCTCCAATTCTGTGTCTGCAGCGCCGGTGACGTCCTCACGCACAGCACGCACGGACTAATGTAAACAGAGCAACATGGAGCAGCGCCGGACCGAGACAAGTCCGCCATTTGGAGCCATTTCAAAGTCCAACAGAGACGTGCAGTATCTGCACCGCTAACGTTGCGAGCGGTGGTGGCGGTGACGTAGCTCCGACGTGAGTCCAATCACACTTAAATTGAACTGTGCACTGGTTAGACGCGAGTTGTTCACCTCGCAGCGCGATGCTCCGGGCAAAAACCCTCCACGGATCAAACACAGGAGATGCCATATCGGCTGCTATAAAAGAAATGGCTGATCAGTGGCGGATTCCACTGACAAAAGTGCAGCTCATTTTGAGCAATAATGGCAGCGATGTGAAAAAAGCCATGGACAACATGGGGGTGCGCAGCACAACATGGTTACAAAGTTAGTTTTTACTCGTTTGTTCTCAGCTACTATATTGGATTTTGAATTTTGAAGTGTTTACAGTAAGTCTTACTTCTGTTTATTTTGTATTTTTGGCCACGTTCATGAAGCCACTTGGTTGTTGGATTTAAGATGCTATATTTTATATTATATTTTGATTATCCTTTTGCACTAAATGTTTACATGAAGTCTTACTTCTTTTTGCTGTGTGCTAATGTACATTTTGAGATTTGTTAATAAATAGTATTAAGTACATTTATATCTGTGTTAATTTGTTACCTTTTTTTAACAAGGCTAAAGTCAAGCCTGATGCCTTCACTCACAGGGCAAAGTTTACACTTCATTCATTCAACAGTAGTATCGGATCGGTATCGGATATCGGTGGATACGCTCAGCACAGGTATCGGATTGGATCTGTAAAAACTGCATCGTGCATCACTAGTTACCATGGCAACGTATCTCCCATAAAAAGATCAACGCCTTTGTGACAAGTAAACCCAGAGTGAACCCTGAAGTGACCTCGCTAAAACCAGAGCCAGTTTGCTGTGATGAGATTATAATCAAGATCAAATGAGATTATGATCAAGATCAGATGAGATTATAATCAAGATCAGATGAGATTATAATCAAGATCAGATGAGATTATAATCAAGATCAAATGAGATTATGATCAAGATCAATTGAGATTATGATCAAGATCAAATGAGATTATAATCAGGCCGAGACGAGATGAGATTATAATCAAGACAAAATGAGATCATAATCAAGATGAGATGAGATTGTAATCTCTCTGCATCCTTCAGCGGCTCTGGCCTTTGGCTCTGCTCTGTCTGCGGATTGCGACTTCATTGCGTAGGTGTTTACATGGAGGATGTTTCATTGTTTCGATATGATTGTGGCCGTGATGGGGGCGGAGCCTCCTGATCTCTGCTGTCCTCTAAACTTGAAAATCAATGTATCAAATCACTTTTAAGTAGATTTGAGTTTCCCTTCCTTCAATATCGAACTTCAGAGTGGATCTACTTGCTCTACGTAACCATGGAAACAAACTGAGGACACTTTGTACACTTAGAAAAGCATCATCCCAAATAAACAGTTTGTGGAAGCCAATGGGAAACTGTGCATCAGTGTGAGTGCACAGAGATACACCCTGTAAGTGCAACCGTTTCCATGACAATAGACGCCAGGAGATCATCATGGAGCAGGAACTTCAACACTGCTGAACAGAAGACCTCTCTCTCACATACACACACACACACACCAGCTTCCGGGCTGCTCTATCAGAGATGGCACGACCATATGAGGTCCGTGGGTATGACCCTGACGTCAAGCTGACGTCACTACTGACGTCACGCTCAGGTGATAGAAACATCCGGTCCGCCAGCAGCGAAGCTAACCGTGTTAGCCATGATGTTAGCAGTGGAGTCGCAAACAAGATGACGTCACAGGTGACAGCTAGCTACGACCAAGACTCCACCGCGGGGACTTGTGGGTAAAAATAAAAAGCGCGGGATTACCTGTCCGGCTGTGACGTGGCCGCGTCCCTCCACGTCCAATCAAGTCCTCCTTCTCCGACTTGGTCTGTTGTCACTTCTCCAGCGTCTCCTCCGGCTGCTCCTCAGGGTTCGGGACCTTCCGGACCTTCTCGACCATCTTTATGTTCCGGACCGTGATGTCAGTGTTCTGGACCACCTGTTGCTCCACTCGCAGCTCCAAACCTCCAAGAGCGCCGCTACTTCCGGCGACCTTCGCGGCCGCATCGCAAACTTAGCGGCTGCGCGCCATGTGGCTCCTAAAATGGAACTCTCGCGAGAGTTTCCAACGCGCATTTTTCAAAATAAAAGCCGTGCTGAAATAGGGTTAGCTATCAGCTGACTGCGGCGGGAGGACGTTTACTGTCGAGTGAAGAGTTCTTGGTTTGTGTGAGTTTTTACTCAAAAAACGTGTAAAAAAACAAGCGGGAAGTTTCTCACTATGAGAAACATGTCTTTCAATCATGTCTTTATTCTTTTTTTAACATTTCAAAAACTCAACCAACATACAGAAACAGAGTCACTCACTGAGAAAGAAGACAACAAAAAAAGATAATAATAATAAAATACACACACATATATACATATATATGTGTGTATGTGTATATATATATATATATATATATATATACATACATACACACATACATACACACACACACACATACATACATACTGTACATACATACATACTTACAAACACATTATAATAAAATAAATAAATAAAATCTAACCTCGGCTGCAATACATCACACACATTCAGTCAGTCACATGCTAAACCATGTCACGTGGTGTCAGAGGACCATTAGCGGTTGCCATTTGTCCAAAAAGACGTCCCCCTTATTCCTTAACGTGTATGTGCGTTGCTCTAGTTTCAAAGTCTCACTCAAGACCTGTTTGAACAAAGTAAATAATGGGGCCTTTGTTTTTGTTATGTTTTGTTTTATGCAAAATTGCCCCCCCGAAAAAAAAAAAGAAGCCAAAGACGAGGTCTGGAACACACATTTATGCAGATGATGGAGCCAGAAACCAAGGATGTTCATTCTGCTTTTATTCAAGTGCATTTGTCTACTTGTGCCAATCAATAAATACTTAATAAATAATCAACAATCAATCACACCATGATTCAACATTAAATAAAAATTTTAAATACAAAATAAATATTTTTAAAATGATCATCATGTCAAAAGAAGATGAATCATCGGTCTTCCATCTGACTGACGATGTCATTGTTCTGCAGTGAAAAATCCCATTTTGATTATTCAGATTAAAAACCCGACAGGAAGAAAAGTGCTAAACTTGATATTCGACATTTGAGAGTTGAGGAAGAAGGCACGTGTGAGTTTGATGGACGGTCAGATGTGTGAAATATCAGACATGTCAGAAAGGTCCGCGTGGGAAACATCTCACATCTGGACTGATGAAGGTTGCACAGGGTCAAAGGTCACGTTCAAGTACTGAGTGCCACAGTGTAATCGCCTCTGCTCGGCGTCACATCTTCAAGTTAAGCAAGTTTCATTTCATATTTCTGCTTCATTACTTCATGACATTTCTCTGAAAGCTAGAAAAAAAAAGTGCATGTCGGTTTTAGTTTGGAACGATCCATCACTGCCTCAGAGCCTCGGGCGACCTTTGACCTGCCACGCCTGACGCCGCTTCCGCCGCCGGCGCCGCTCCATCCTCTTCTCGTCGACCAATGAGCTGGCCTCGTCGTACAGCCAGTTCAGCTCCCACAATGCCCTTTTCTGGATAAGCGAGTCGCCCATCTGCAGGAGGGAGGAAGAGGAGTGAGCGTGAGGAGAAGCAGCTGAGCTCCACAGCAGCTGCAGATGTTCTGCGGCCTGAGGAACCATGAGGAACCCCGAAGAACCCCTGAAGAACCCTGAGGAACCCTGTGAGGGCGTTGATGGCCCACATTAGCTTCATGTAAGCTCCACCCTAAGCCAGGGACTCCAGCGCCTCACAGACTCACAGAGGCTTCGTCAGGTCTCTGCTGAGGTCACAGGAAGTCAGAAGCTGCTGGGAGCTGAAGAAGCACCTAAAGTCTGACTGAAACCTCCCTAAGTGAAGTAAGTCCCACTTTAAGTGGCGTAAGTCTAACTTTAAGTGGAGTAAGTCCAACTTTAAGTGGAGTAAGTCTAACTTTAAGTGGAGTAAGTCCAACTTTAAGTGGAGTAAGTCTAACTTTAAGTGAAGTAAGTCCCACTTTAAGTGGAGTAAGTCCCCCTGTGAGTGTGAGTGAATAGGGTCTGCGTGCTGGAGGGCGGTTCTACCTGGATATGTCTGAGCTTCTGGAGGGCCTTCAGCAGGTTCTCCTGCTGCTGATAGTGGTTGGTCCTCAGCAGCTTCACCATCCTCAGCAGGTAGCTCAGGTGTTTCCGGACCTCAGGGTTCGCTCGCACAGCCGGGGCCGAGCCGGAGGCCGCTGAGACCGTCTGAGGACCCGAGGTGGGGGGCTCCCTCAGCATGTGCTCCAGCAACTTCTCATAGGTCTCCAGAACCCCACCCATGTACACCATCTTTTCCTGAGGAACAAACACACACACACAGCTGATCAGATGTTTGTTAACACACACTCAGACTGCGTCGTATGACAACATGATTTGGAAAGGTGACAAATGTAATTAAGAAATGACTGAAACGCTCTCCTGATCAATCAATATTTATCAATGACATTTCTGTTCAAACCCGTGCAGTGTGTGTTTCTCTGCTCGTGGCTGTAAACACATGGAAACACTTTTACCCTCCAGAATTTCTGACTGATCACAAAGCTGCTCTGACTTCAGTCTCACTCGTCTGGAAAAAATGACCTTTTTTTACGTGAAAATCTGTGGTGAGGTAAAAACTGAATGGGAAAACCCAAAGGTGTGTGTGTGTGTATGTGTGTGCATGTGTGTGCATGTGTGTGCGTGTGCGTGTGTGTGTGTGTGTGTGGGTGGGGGGCTTCAGGTCCAGACCTGGCACTGACTAAGACACACTGTTATAAAAATAGTGATTTTCCTCCCTCAGCTGATCTCTGACGAGTCCTGTTAGTGAGCCAGCGTGTCAAATCTCTGCTTGTCGTGTTTCTGCTCAAACCCAAACTGAATCTGCTTCAAACCTTCAGATCTTCAGCTCTTATCAACCACATCATCACTTTCGCATCAGCAAACCCCTCAAATTTAGTGTTTGCCTTTTCTTTCTTCTACATCACAAATGAGAGTGAAGTTTAGCTGAGGAGTGAAAGTTTCGTTCTGAGACGCTCTGCAGCCGCGGCTGCACGCTGCAAAGCATGAAGGGAAATAGCGCCAAACCTCAGATGTCAGAAAGCAGATGAAGTCACAGAGCTGCAGCCATGTAAGGCTGAGATAACCAACTCTCCAGCCTCTGCCCTGAACTCTGCCTGCCAGGCAAAGTCTGCAAAATATGCTAAACTGCCAATGGAAGCGTCAGTGTTTGGGAGGAAACAGACCGAGCGTCGACTGAGCTAGCCTGCTTAGCTAGTTAGCCTGCTTAGCTAGTTAGCCTGCTTAGCCAGTTAGCCTACTTACTTACTGCCTACTGAGCGGCGGATTGAGCGTTAGCTAGCGAGCTATGCTAAGTATCACTAACCGCCATCCGCACAGCAAACAGATGCTGCTAAAGGCTCGGCAGGGCGGAGCATCAGAGTTGAGGCTCCTTCTTTCGAAGTGGGCGGGATCAGTGTTCACCCTGAGGGTGAGCTATGCCTGCCAGACGCTGCTGAGGGAACACGGGTTGGTGGGTTTTCTTACCTCCACAGTCACGTTGGGTAGGACTCTGGGGATGAGCGGCTTCCCGGTCAGCAGCTCCCTTGTCGACGCCTTCTGCAAAAAGACAAAGATGTTGAAGTCGACATCTTCTTGGATTTGAATTGACCTAAACTTCGTCTTGGTGCGTTCAGGAACACTGCGACATCTGAGCTTCAGCGTCCCATGTTTTATTCCTGTCATATTAGAAACATGTTTCTGACGTCTGAGACAAAGAGCGTCCCGATAAATATCAATGGGTTTGCGGTCCTGTTGGTGGTGTGTTCAGGAACCCTCTCAAATGTCCTTGAACGAAGCATGGCCTCGAGTCAGCGTGGAGTTGGTGGTGCACGCCGCTGCCTGCAGTACTCACGTAGTGCCGCAGGAGGTTCTGGATGGCTTTGTCCATCTCCTGGGGGATGTAGGAGCCTCGGGCCGCACACACCGACAGCAGCCACAGGCACACACACACCGCCGCCCTCGCCGTAGCAACCATGGTCGCGCACCAACTTCTAACACAAGTCGCCCGTTCAATTCCTCAAAAAGCCTGCCTGGGCCCACTAAGCCTGCCAGCTGTGGAGTCCTCGCTGGAGCGGCGTTGAGGACGATGGAGGGGCCGAGAGAAGACCAAACGCAAAACAGAAGAGTGTGCGTGTGTGAGCGTGTGTGTGTGCGTCTCTGCACTGAAGTCAAAGTGTCGGTCTGGAGGTGAAAGCTAACATTTATAACTCAGAGAGAGAGGCTGAGAGACAGCGAGGCAGAGCGTGGAGAGAGAGCGATGATGGAGGTGTGAAAATGTGGTCGAGCTGTTTCCTTTAAATCACCAAAGTTCACAGAAGTGGGTGAGGGGTCTCCCACTCCGTCACACACTCATCAGCAACACCTCCACTCACGCTCTGCTCCCACTGGTTCCACTGGGACGCACCTGAGCCCGCTCCCACTGGACGCCCCAACCCAAGCATTGTGGAAACCAGTGCAGAACACCAGTAGACTGGTGCCGGAACTGGTGCTTCGGCTGGTGTCTATGGTTTCTATGAGCGCCAACTGGTGCATCTACTGAACTCTGCCTGTACTGGTGTTTGTCCTGGTGTCTTCACTGGGGTCTACTGGTGGCTCCGGAGTGTGTGCTGTGGTTTTGTTGGGAATCTGCTGCATTGAGGAACATCTGAAGTGGCCAGAGAGCAATGATGCGGCTGCTCCAGGAGGACAGAAGGTCACAGCTGGCCCCGCCCTCGAACCACTCTGCAGCTTTTTAGCCTTTCTGAGCTCCCAGTTTTGGGTGTCTGTCGGAAAACCAGCTGAAGCTCTTCTGCTCTTAACTTCTGTTTGGAGTTGACGTATAAAAACAACAGGTGTGCTTTTGCTCCCAAACCTTCTCTGAGCTGCTGCAACACGTCCTCCAGCCGACCTTGGTGAGCGCATCGGTGTGAGGAAGGTGTCCACCCTCAGACAGAGCGCGGCAGGATGAAGGCCGTCTCAGAGGCTGAGTGCACTCGAGGGCAAAGCACAGGAATCATCTGCACTTCTCACTAAAACCACAGCCGTGTTTGGTGGCTTCCATCAGGTTTCTGTTGAATGTCGTCGTCACTGCCGGCTGCAGCTCTTCCTCTGTGATCGCAGCGCTCCATGTCAGCAGCACTCTGAAGGGGTCCCAGGATGCAGCCTCACATCCCAGTCCAACCAGTGCAACCATCATTGTGAGTTTGAGCGGCTGCATCGAAGTGCGCGGAGGCAAGGCGCTAACAGGGGCCGGTTAGCTGCCATGCTAACCAGCGGGCGCGACTGAGGTGACCTTTTCCTGAGGTCGTCTTCATTCCTTAGCTGGTGAATCAGAGACTCTTGAAATGAGCTGAAAATAACAGATGAGATTAACTTAATGTCCACACCCGCTCTGTCACACATTAACTCAGTCACTCAGTCACTCAGTCACTCATTCATTCATTCATTCATTCATGAGCAGCTCGGCCTCATTTCCACCAATGACAGGATGAAAGTCTGGCTGAAAGCAAAATCACCAAAAACACCTGAGATAGTGTGAGGGACACCCACAAATATCTAATATCTAATAAAAAATATTATAATAGAGTTGCGTTCAAAATAACATAGTGTATGTGTGTGTGTGTGTGTGTGTGTGTGTGTGTGTGTGTGCATGTGTGCGTGTGTGCATGCATGTGTGTGTGCATGGCTAGCTGCTGACAACAAGATGAGAAATGACATCATGCAGGAGAAACCCGGGCTGGGTGTGAAGTGTCGCCCATTAAACTTCAAGGAAACAAATCAACTTTTCTTGTCAACTGCACGACCACACACACACACACACACACACTCACGCACACAATTTTATTTTCAGCACACATGGATATTTGTGGGTGTCACAGCGGCAATGATAGGCGATACATTCATGCAGCAGGAATCTGGTTGGTCTTGCTTTCTGAGCACTTTCTGCCACAGCTGAGCTACCTGTCACCATGACAACAATATCACAACAATCTGCTGCCAGTGCTTTTTGAATGTATGTGTGTGTGTGTGTGTGTGTGTGCACTTCTCAGAGAATCTTTGATTATAAATCGGGGTAATAGTAAAGCTGATAAAAGCTGACAGCTGGCATCGTCAGGGTTTGTATCAGATTTATTAAGAAATAACAGCAATGTTTCCAAACTCAGTGAGCTTAAGCTCATCCTGGTCAAAAAAGCAGACGCCCTCTAGTGGCCACAGCTGCGAGGGGTGAGAGGTGAGGAGTGAGTTGTGAGGGGTGAGGAGTGAATTGCGAGGAGTGAGTTGTGAGGGGTGAGTTGCGAGGGGTGAGGAGTGAGTTGCGAGGGGTGAGGAGTGAGTGTGAGGGGTGAGGAGTGAGTTGCGAGGGGTGA
>CAESWR010001145.1:810308-824811 GCA_903171835.1 Mullus surmuletus | reverse complement strand
CCTCTCTCCACAGTCTCTTTTAGGCTCATTAATCCTGTGGGATCACATCAGAGAGGCACCAGCAACCAAGTACAATGAGGTGTTTTGTTGTTTTGCTTTTCTGACATTTAGGAGATGGAAGGTTTTAATCTGACAATGGCATCTCAATTAAGTCAGTGCGTGCATTCGTGCGTCTGTCAGACTGGGTTGAGGAGTCAATGTTCATTTAAAGGACAGAAATCAAACAGACACCTGACAGATCACGATGAAGTGCTTGACCTCACCCCCTCCACCCTTTGTCCCCCCTCATCCGATGATGGACAGGCGTTGAGGGCTTGTGTGTGTGTGTGTGTGTGAACGTGGGAGTGATGAAGTTACTTGAGGTGAGTCACTCGCAAAATGTCACAGCTGCGAATTGCTGTCTGTCTCCAATTGTCTGTATTGTATAAACTGCTCAGCAAACGGTTACTTCTTCCCCAACACAAATTTTCACTTATTTCAGCGGCGTCCACCCAACTGATCATGTTTGCTTTAAGAATTTTGATGCCCATTTTTAAATAGGCCTACCTTGATAGAAAAAAAGGTGCGATGAACCTGTCAGTGAGCAGTGTGAAACATCGTCAATAGCTGATGTGAAATAATCAATGCCACCATTTATCTCTTCTTCTTCTGTCTGTATTTACACTGCTTTGTTTGCAACAACAAAAAATTCCAGTTATCTGCTGTATGTTTGATGTAAATGTGAATATTGTTTTTCAATCTTCTAATGAATATTTTTAGATACTTTTATACTTGTTTGTGCTTTGCTGTTTATTTATACATTGAATACAGGCACATACTAAAGAAAACAATACACTGTACATACAATACACAAAAAACATAACACAACAACAGCGAATAATGCATGAATACATAAAACCTGTCTATACACTGAAACTGTACAATAATACACAATTCAATATACACATTCACCCATGCACACACACACACACAGAACAACAAAATAAAGGGGAGGGGCCTAGATTGGTGCGCTCTGCGCCGAGCCCCTGCAAAGCTGAGCATCGTTAGGCCAGGGCCCAACCCCAACCCACCCAAACTGGGCATAAAACAAAGAGTGCAGGAAAGGCTATAAGGGCGCCATCACACTTTATATACACACATACATATCATGTATTGTAGTGATGTTGGGGCAAATTTGGAAAAATGTACCTTTGTCTCGTTAGGGGGCACCATCGGAATTATCCCAAAGTCAATCATTAATTGTTTAACAATTGACCTTAAAACATTTTGAAAGAATTTAGTCTGAAATAGCAAATTTTTAATACATGAATCAGTTTCTGCAAGAAGAAATACCGCAAAACAATCTGTATGATTATAAACAATTTATTGAAAAATAATAATGGACAAGTCAAATAAAAGATTGAAATTGTAATTTACAGCAGTAAATAAATGATGGTTGGTTGCTCGATACGGGTTGGCAGAAGAGTAATAAAAGGAAGAAGGAGAGATAGAGACAGAAGAAATAGAATAATGTAAAATCAAAGTAACAAAATAATTAATCTGAATTGAGATAAAAGCGCTTTTGTGTCAAAAATTAATGTATGTATTAATGTAATTTATAAACTTCCTATCAGCATCAACTCAGTATCAGTGTATGTGTGGAGTTGGAGGTCTTACTTGCACCCAGGATGACGTTCTGTGTTGGAAGTCCAAAGGATCGTTTCATAGAGGCTGTTGAATCTGATAATGTCGGTGACGTTGGCTCTCCGAAGTTATCATGACGTCAGTGAAATCAGGACGTCCACGCGGTAGCTCCAAAAATCACATGAATCTCTCAGGATATTGCGATGGTTGGACGTCAGGGGACAAGACTCAGCCGAAGGAAAAGGAAACATTTGCATTGGTCCTTATATGATAAATAATGAAAAGAATCTTCTTGACTAGTAGATTTTAGTCACGTTGTTCAAACTCAGATTTAGAGTTTGAAGAAAAGACTAAAAACGTCTGAAAAAAGATTCATCCTGTTTGAGTGGAAAATCAGGTAAGTAAAATCAGGAGTCAGTTAAGATAAGTTGTGGCAAGAAACTTTGCTTGGGAAAGTTTTGAAGAAAATTCGACGACTCAGAGTCAAAGTACTTAGAAAATAAAACTGGCTCAAAATCAAGATGGAAGCAGCTAAGAAGTTGCAAAGAAATTTAAAATAAAGTGCTGCATGGAAATTTGGAGAAAGAGCAGAAGTTTTTAGGGAAAGAGAAGGCGCAAAAGTCAAGACATTTAGAAAAGAGCAAGTGTGAAAGAAAAAAGCCTTGAACAAAGGATGCACACAAGTTTTATCCTAGTTGGGCGCGCATCTAGAGAGAGTAGCTCATTGGAGAACTAGAGATTTTGTGATGGAAAAGGGGTGGAGGCAAGAGTAGAAGGAGACAAAAAAAGCCCGCCAAAACTGGAATGTGCAATACATTCGATTTAATTTATCTCTAAAGAAATCTATAATTATCCAACTTCAATGGGTATAACCCTAACTAAGCATAACAATTTTATCAGCAAAATACTTGTTGAAGTTTCTGAATTAACAAGTGGTAATTATTGAAGAGAACATTTGTTTTAGTTTGGTTAAATGACAATAATCATTAACATCGATAAAAAGATATTCACATTGTCTATGACGTAACATATAGCATGTATGAACCACAAGATAATAGTTGGTACACTTTAAGGACGTACTTAAGAGTAGAAATAACGTGTCTATTTGAGTGTGAATTGGCATCCGCATGTGGAAAAGTATATTCACAATTACCATTCGCAGTCCTCAGGAGTCAGTGCGACTCTTTGTGTGACCAGCGAATTAAAACAGAAAATTAAGAATTTAGCCTACGAATGTTGTCGAACACCCAGAGTTGGACATTTGACGGTGCACTGATGGTTCTGGTTAAAACCGAATTACTGTAATTACATATTTTATTCAGTGAGATTTGCATTTGTGTGTGAATGTGATGTCCATTCCTTCATTGAAACATGAGGAAAGGCCAAACTCACTACAGTACACATGCACGACATGTTATAACCAATGCAGTCGACACGTAGATGGAAAACAAAAATAAAAATAAAAATCACAGCTTGTCACTGTTAACTATTATATCAGAATGCATTCATATCTATTTGTTTCTCTTTCAGAAGTAACATCATTTTACTCAATGGGTCGCTGTGATCACTGCCCAAATCTTGAAGAACAGAAGCTGCTTGTTTCATGGATAACAGTTCCAAATAATTTTAGCCAGCTTTCAATGTCAAAACAGCTTGGTTTCCTTACCTTCCAAGTATTGTCCGTTTCACTGAAAGAAAAGCTAGATCTGACAAATGCTGGACTTCTTTTGAGGGCCCATCTTCTGTCCTACCTCCCAGCAGACAGACTGCCAGCCATAACTCAAAGTTTGTTTCAAACAGTGTACACAAGTAATCTTTAGTCTTCAACCAAAATGTTCGTAGCTCGAGCAGTGCCATAACAAGTGATCGAGAGTACCAGCCACTCCACACCCATACCAGCCGCGATCAGATACATCAGAGCTCATTATTGAGTTTGTATGGGGTAATGTAGGATCTGAAAAGTATCTTCATTGTATAATTTTGTATCTTACACATTTTGAGAGATAGTTTGATTGACTCAATATACCTTCCCATTGTTCCTCTGTAAAGAGTGCACCAAAGTCTTTTTCCCATTGTTCTTTTATAGATAATAAACACGTGGTGGAGCAACATAATAGTCTATACATTTTAGAGACATTGCCCCTGCCAGAGACCACATTCTTTAACTTTATATCAATAGATTCATTATTACCCAAGATAGTATTTTTAAGTGTAAAGCAGCGCAAAATAGATTTGATTTGTAAATACTGAAATAAGTCTGAATTGCCCAAGTCAAAATTTGTCTTACGTTCCTGAAAATTCAGTAAGTCCCTGTTGCTGTGAATCATATGACTCAGGTCAGTAATGTTTTTATTTTGCCATATGTCATTCCTCAGAGGTTTTCCAGCAGCCATGAATAATGGATTTTGCCATATAGGGCAGGAGGGTATAGACACGCTAGTGACTTGCAAACGTTTGTGTAACATTTTAGCTATTTTACATGAAAATCGAAAAAATTGGTTTTTGATGCTCTTATAAATAGAGTGGTACCAGACAGAAGCCAGGAATATGTCATTGAGGTTTTTCGGATACGAACATCTCCAAGCCATGTCCAGGTTCCTCCTTCCACTTGTTCTTTCTTATAGGCCCAGGTTATCGGGTATATGTCATCATAAAATAGATAATATGCATGTAGATCGGGTATGCCTAATCTACCTTATTCCTTGAAAGGAATGATTTTTTTTAAGATAATACTGGGTTTTTTACCTTTCCATAGGAATTGAGAGAACAATCTATTTATTTAATTCAACTGTTTTTCTGGAATAGCAGAAAAAAGGAATTCAAATCTCAGCAGCACATTCATTTTCAGCACCTGTGCCCTCCCCCACAAAGGCAACGGTAGCTTTGTCCATCTATTCAGATCATCTCTTACTGTTTTCAGTAATTTTGGGCCATTCAACTCAAAAATGCTGTTAATTGGAGATTTAATATGAATACTAAGGTATTTCATACCCTCTGACTTCCACACTATAGAGCTTTAATTCAAATGGCTGGGATGTGTGAGGCGATTCAGAGGAATGGCCTCACTCTTAGACCAGTTGATCTTATATCCTGAGAACAGCCCCTTATTTTAGTCCCATCTCATGTGCAAGCATGTTTTGTTGGAATGTCAATTACGTTTCCTTGAATCCTTGAATCCTATTGACATTTCTAAAAAGGTTTGCAGTCATCAAAGTTTAAGACGAAGGGGAGCAGCTTCTTCAATTGATTTCATGTTTTGCTATTTTGTTCCTCTTTACAGGAGAAACAGTCGAAGATTATTTGTGGGCGTGTGTGTGTGTGTGTGTGTGTGCATGTGCGTGTGGGAGGGTCAGCAGGTGAGGCGTGATCAGCCGCAGAGATCAGCCTTTATTTCTGTGGCTGGAAATAGATTTTCCGAATGATACAGATTCTCTGTGTCACCTCACATCCTGCGGAGGTGTCCTTCATCAAAACCCATAATTGGTCATCATTTCTGTTACAAACAGCCCTTGACCTCTGACCTTCCTGAGTCAAGTCAGATAGGAGAGAATTATTGAGCATTTAACGCGGGTCAGTCACATTCTGTCCTGCTGTTCAGGGTCTGTGTAATCGTTTAGCAGCAGTGACAGAAGGGCAGAGGGTTTAATGCGGAAAAAACAGCAACTTCTGCTCAATGCTTCACTTCCAATGGGCTCCAAGGTGGGACAACATGTGCGAAAAACACATTTGATTTGTATGTTTCGAAGACACTCTTGGTGGTTAATTAGTGCACACTGCTGTCTCCATCCCGTCGTCTTAGTGCATGAAGGTCATACACATTGAGATGATCAGACCTTGTTTTCAGACAAAGGCGATGATTACACACAGATCTGGAACCTTTCCACAGCGCAGAGTCGAAACCAACCTTCATATTTCTTATAGTTAGTTAGTTATATTTTTTTGTTTCAATCACTTCGTTCTGGCTTCTGATTGCAATTTTGCTAATGGATTTCAGAACATCAGAGTGCATCTGATGTTGCCATGTTTCCATTTGAATATAGCGGAAAAATCAATCAGCAGAGGTCATTTGGTTCAAACAAAACATCAAAACATTTATTGGCAGCGTCTGACTTTTTCACCAGTTACTGAAGCTGACCGTGGGCGGAGAGTTAGAAAGTTGGTTTTTTTAACTAGAACATGGGCCGACAACACCAACCAGCAAAAATAGTGTTTACTGATGTTTTAGAGGAGATGAGAGAGAAGAGGAAACAGTGGAAATAGTGTAGCACTATCAAATACAGGTGAAACTTCAATTCTTATATTGATGTCCACTATTTCAAACAAAGGGGGCGGGGCAAAGGTGTGTCAGAAAAGTTCTTTCATGCATTACAACTAACCCAATCACACAACCTCCAAAAAAACAAAACAAATGATCAATATATCTACCTCTCAGCTGTGAAAACACCCTTTCAGTGGATTTTTCTCCTCCTCACCACACACTGCCCTTTATTTATCATTATAATAACGATTTATTGTTGTCTGGTGCATCTTTAAGCTCTGAATATCCCTGGTGCTCCAGCTGTATCTTGCTGACAGCAACTGTGTGTGAGGTTTTACATCCTACAAATGGCCTTTAAGAGGAAGTGCGGCGTCTGTCAGGCCGGTGTAGCTCAGCCGCGCTCTGCTGTCTCTTCACATCGCTGCCGAGCTGATGTGAAAAGAGCAGCGTGTGGATGGCTCTTTAATATGATGTGCTAATACTGCTGAATGTCAGAGCTGAATATAATGTTCGGGAGTATGACTTATTGGATGTTCTGAGACGTGGAGCCTTAGAACACCACAGGGACTCTTTAAACAGACGCCCACGGCCTGCCTATGCCCCTTCTTTACTTTTTGGCACCGTTTATTTTTGTCTTAGTGGACCTAAACATGATTATTTTCATTCTGCATCTCCACTATTCTGACATTGGGACAACTTTAAAGCAGCGTTTAAAACATGCAGTTGTTTTTTGGTCTGCAGAATAACAGAACAATATATTTTTGGTTTCTTTCCATGAGCCGAGACAGAGTTATCTCTCTTGGATAATGAGCAGTAAGATAAACTAAGCTGCACAAACTGCAGAAAACAGCTCGGCCAGTATCCAGTCCAGTATCCGCATCCGCCGTCTGCGTGGACGGAAATACGTCATGGCGGCGTGCGTAGTTTAAACCAGCAAGGTGGACAGCAGCGGTTAACGCACTAAGCTAGTCAAGTTAAAGTTTGTTTGTTTTTTTTCCACGCACCCAATTTTCCACGCAAAGATGTGATCGGATCTCAATGTGGACACTGAAGACACATATTAATGCCCGGAGTAAGTGCTATCCGATAAGATTGTATCCAGATTGCCGCATGTTATTGCCAGGTGTAAACAGGGCCTGCTGATCATCTGTGTGAGTTAGTCTATCAAAGCCTCTGCAGAGGTGCTTCCATGTGTCATTGCAACTTTTTTCCAAAAAGACAAAAAAACACAAACAGAACCCGCCATGCTACCAAAAACATGTATATGAATCTGCCTTTACTATCAATATATTCATCTGATATTATAAACCTGAATGTTATATGGGTAAGTGTCCTCTGTGATGAGTGCGAATTGACCACTTGCCTGGTTGTTTCAGCAACTGCCAAAGAAGATGACTGACTGGCTGTTTAATGTTTCTGCCACATGAAAAAAGTCAATAACCCGACATCAGTGACATTTGGCAGAAGGTCCTCTGAAAAGCAGCTTGCTGCCTGCAGGAGCCATTAGCGTTCAGGCTCAGGCAGAGAGGTTGGAGGTCTGCGATTGTGCACGTTTATATGTATGTATGTTCCCTTTATGTTGGTGCATGCAGTGACAGACACGTTCATGAATCAAGTGATGCTTCAGGACATGTGCACTCTGTGCCCTGGCCTTGTGTTGCTCTTTATTTTCTCCTTGAGGCGAATTATGTTTTCTATAGGCTGCGTATTATAGGCTTCTGAATGGAGAAAAATGTTCTTTCTCTGGTTTAATAACAGTTCAGCCTTTGACCGAAAAGGCTAAGATTGTTTTGTATATCCTGTCTATATTTGTGCATATTCTCACTCATCCAGGTCATCGTAATATCAAGTAATATCAAGTAATTATAAGGTCTTCTGTTCCGTTCAGTTCAGTTCAGTTCAGTACTGAAGAAGCTTCTTGGATGAGAGGCGAAATATCTTCACTTACATGAGGTGAGTCCAGTTGCTTATCTATCTTAGAACTACTTGAGATATTTCCTGTCTCCAATGTCATGGCTACATATCTCAAGAGGCTTTAGAAATTCCTATATTTTGTTCTATTCTCTCAATTGTCATCTTATCTGTTATAATCTTCAGAAACACTGAGACAATTCTCCAATCAGATGCCCCAACTGGGCTATGTGGATTCCAGTTGCGAGCACATTCAGCATCATGAACAGTTTACAGCGTCATTCTCTGTAATTGATCTGTGATGATCAATAAAAGTCTTTACATACTGCTGCCCCCTAAACAAACCTCTGCAATGTGAAAGGTCCTCACTACTTATCAGTAGAGTAGAAAAATCAAAAAGTGAGCAAGCGTAAGCGAGAACAAACCAGCCCCATGGCTCAGATGATGTTTACACACACATTTTGCTCCAAAAAACAACTTTTGTTCAAAAGAGTAATTCATTTGCATCAGGAATTCTTGGCCACACAAAAGTCCGATCTCACAATCCCCGGCACTATTTCCCCTCCGTTCGTAACACTGTGCACACCATCATCAGCTGTTTCACGGAGTTTACATGCTCAGATTTTCCACCTTCCCTCCTTCAGCTAATGGAAAGGTGATAAGAGATGCAATTTTAGATGCAGATCACTGGTGAGTTGATTTTAGAACAGGCCCATGGGCACCTCATGTGGTCCTTGAGGGTGACGGGGACCGTGGGCACCGTGTTGTTGAACCCTGGTGTAGATACTTTGACGGCAATTTAAGAAAAATGTTCCTGCTGCACTTGTTTTCTTTCATCAAATCAACAGTTTCCAAAGTTTTAATTTAGATCATTGAATCGCGCCTAATTCTGCCTTTCCTTGAATTTATGCCAAAATAGGCTATATAAGATGATTTACTTATTGCAGGAATTGAAGAGGCAGTGCAACATTTGAACGATGGCAGCATCTTCAGCAGGAACATCACTGTTGTGAAGCTGCCGTCAGTCTGGGATCTGGATGTGATGCACCTGCAAGCTGCTTCAGCATCCGCCTCCGATGCACAATTTCTGCTCAGAGCAACAAAGATGAGCGTCTGCAACTGAGACGGGGAAGTGATAGAATTTATTTTTCAAATGTAGCCAACAGGAAGGTTTCATCCCAAAGCAATGAAAAACAGCTGTTGTTCAGCCTCCATTCTTTATGTACTGTAATCACAAGCAGAAATGGTGTTCAGCATGTTTCAGTGGAAGTCACATAGATTTCATGGAAATCTTCTACATACAGTATTCCCATCATATCCTGCTGGATTAGTCACATTTCTAACAGTGAAAAAACATAGGTCACATAAAACTACTGTTAAAAATGCATTTTCTTTCCTTCAGGGTGACGCTTGGACTGAATTCTATTTAGATGTCAACTATTTCCACTAATGTAGGAGAAACATGTATGTCTACTTAAATGTAAATACTCTATTGCCGTAGCTTTGTTACACACTTGAATCAATATCCTTTTAGCTTGATCGGTGCTTGTGCTTTAATTTCAGTCTTTGTTGTTTCAGGCTGGAATAGAAACCAACATAACATTATCAGTAGATGGGGATAAAGGATGGATTGTTAAAGGCAGCAGCAAGCACAGATGCCATTTCAAGGAACTGCAGGTGAATCAGCGCAGCTCCAGTTAACCACCCGACATTGAAACATGTGTCCCACCCCCTCAAAACACACACCTCCCCTTGCCCTCTGGGAGAAGAAGCTCACAAAGCAGATCTGGTGTGCTGAGTCCCTGAGTGTCGGGTGAAACAAAGTAGGGATAACAGGAGTGGGATGGCATGAAATCCAGCTCATCAGACGTCCCAATCATCGTTTCCCTAGTGGGAATAATGGGAAAATATTAGGCCTCGTCCGCCACCTACGCAGCACAGATGGTGTCTGTGAAGCCACCAAAGTGCTTCTGCAGCAGCCGAACTTTCTGAGGAACATTCAGAAGAAGTCAGACCAAGTTCAGCTGCCATAAAACAGAGACTTGGAAGACTGGAAGTCTCCTGTTACCACCACTCAATCAGAGGTGAAGCTCTGGCCTTTGTCAGACGTTGATACCTTCCCGCTGAGTGCGGAGAAGATGATTGCTCGCTAAGTAAGAAAATATTTGGGAACTGGGGGAGAGTGGGAGAAGATGAATGTGTGGTGGTGTAATGGGTGTAACGGTAGATGCGTTGAAGCGGTGTGGTGAGGGGTGGGTGGCTAAGGAAAGCTTAAGAAAATGTTGGCGGAGAGAAGGAATAACAGACATCTGTGCCAGTGATGGAGCCAGCAGCCGTCCTCTGGACAACCCCTTTAAAGCGGAGGGCATTTAGACCTTTAATTAGCTCCAGTGATCAAAACAAACTCTGCCACTGCTGACTTTGAGCTGTTTGGATTATGCTAAAGACCTCAATGAAGCACATCTTATTGCACTCAGCTCTAAGGTGCTCTTCAGAGCAGCAGAACCTCAGCATCCTCCTAAACCCTGAGTATTTGAATCCAAAAAGTATTCTGAAATCCCTCTCAAATACTCAACTGTAAATACTATATTGGTTCAGCCAATGATATGGGACAGGGGGCCCAAGAAGAACAATATTTCTGTTTGGAATGTAGTAGAGAGGATGTCTGTATTTTGTTGGAGGATCTGAACACAGACAAAAGAAAGAGTGGCAGAAACAAAATCTACACAAACTATGTGCTATATGCTATGAGCTATCACAAGCTCACACTCTGGCTCTCAATCAAAGTCCTTGTTGTTTTCCCCCAGGAAATCCCAATGAAGGATCAGCAGAAACAACCTCAATATCAGCCACCGAAACTCTGCAATCAGAAAGGATGTTCAGTGATTGACAGAATCTGAGCAGCCAATGGGAGTGAGTTGATCTGCAATGGTGTGTCCATGGCCACTGAACAACACAGAATCATGGAATCATCAATTTCAGAACGATTTTTTATTCTGTAATTTTTTTTCTACAAATAATATAACACACAGCTGCTCACCTCCTTCTTCAGGTGGGGCAGGGGGGGACTGACAGACAGCTGCTGCTTTGATGCGCTCCTCCCCAAAATGTATGCACGCATCACCGCAACACGTACATTAGTGTACTAACTATAGTTAGTCAAGTTAGGCTGTGATTGAGGACATGTCCGAGTGAAAGACGACGTCTGATCACCCTCTCTAACCTCACTCTGCAGAGGGCTCCTATAGGCCGAAGAAGATACGCAAGAGCCGAAGAAGACAAGGAAGGAGACGCGACAGAAAAAGAATCATTTGCGCACTACATTTTAGAATAAAGATTCGCGTTGATTTAGGTATATTGTTTAATTTTATAGTGTTAATTGGCAATTAGGGTATGATACATCCCAGGTGGTGTCATTGAGTAATCCAAGAGTAATGTAACTTGTGGTGTAACTAATTACTTTAAGCAGCAAATAGCAAAGTAAAGCAAGGCATTGCTTTTTTTTTTTAAAGTAACTACTAATATAGAGTACTTTTACTCCTCAATAACTACCTCAACACTGCAGAAAATATATTGAAATGTCTGAAGTTGTAAAGAACGCGACTGGATATGAGGATCATTTTAGTTTGTAGTCAAACTGTTTGAGTGATTTAAATACTTCATTTGCATCATGTAGGAGCCATGTTGGTTGTCAACCACAACTCACCAAAGCTTTTCTCAACATTTCAGAGACTGAGCGATGGAGTTTAAATAAGTACTCACATCTTTCTTAACTCAATCAACATTTATTCATGTTTTATTTTGTTTTATTTCATCTCGATGTGAGAATTCAGACCTTCAACGTGTTCATATCAATTTAGCAGTCAATGTGTGCAGAGAAATTCAAGCCTTTCCTCTTATCTTTCTTTGCTCTGATGTACTTTGATAGCTTTCAATGTATATCACAGTCATATAGCGTTTTTCCACACCTGCTCAAGGAGCTCAGAGTTCTGAGCTGGTGTAGGGATGTTGGGGCAAGTTTGGAAAAAATCCCCTTTGTCTCGTTAGGGGCACCACCGGAATTGTCTGGAAATCAATTATTAATTATTCAACAATTTACTTTAAAGCATTAATAATTAAACAGTCTTATCCAAAGGAAGGAATTCTCAAAACAGTGATCTGTTTATTGCATGAAAAAACAAGACAATCTCTGTATAAAAACAAATTATTGAAAAATAATAATGGTGGAAAAGTAAAACAAAACAAAAAAGATGAAAATTGTTACTTATAGCAGTAGATAAATGATGGTTGGTTGCTTAATATGGTTTTGGTTTTTGAGTGATAAAAGAAAGAAGGATGAATAGAGATAAAATAAAATAAAAGTGACAAAATGAAAAAAATAATTCCGTTTTGTTAAAAGGTCGGTAATCGTTAACACATGTAAAAGCGCCTTAAATGTAACATATACTAAATCACAGGATAACAATGGGTATAATTTAAGTATGCAGACTGCGAATTAAAGTGACTTTCATCAGGTGACTTAGTATCGGCTTAGTGCTTAGTGACCTAGGAAACAGCATGTTCACCATTTCTGGTCATTGGAGGTCAGTGTGGCCCTCTGCGTGACCATATAATTGAAACTGAAAATGAATAGCTTAGCCATTGAACGTCGTAAAATGACCACAGTTGAACAACATTCAACGGCGCGGTGTGCTGGTGCAGGTTAAAAGGTAAATCTCATTCTGTGAGATCTACATTTGTATGTGAATGTGGAACTGATGTCCATTCCTTCCCATGGAATTTTAATGGCTGAGGTCTGGTGTTGTTCCTTGATTTGGGAGGACAGGTTTAAGAATTTAGGTCTGATCCTTCTCAGGTGCAGAGAAATCAGTGTTTGCATTGCAAGGTCAAACTCTTAACCTTAGCCTCCAGTCCAGCAATTTGTATCGTTGGCCGGAGGAACTTCCAACTACTCTGGCGAGGCTCATGTTGGCATTTTTATTTTGTTGTGGGGAAGCAAGTTGTCCATTAGTTAAAAGTAGGTGGGCATGTTTATTCCAAAAAGGAATGGGGTCAGACAGGTTTCACAGTTGTTACCTCTATGATCCTGGTTGCATCCTGGTTGTTCCACTATACTTCTTTGTTCCCATGTACGTTTAATAGATTTTAATGTATACCACAGTCATGAAGGACTTTCCAACCCCTGCTCAGTGCAACCCATGATATTCTAATGGCAGTGTTGCAGGTCTATGGACTCAGAGGTGAGAGTTCAAATCTCAGCCCTTCCTCTTTTTTTTAATCTTTGCTCTCATAAACTTTTGATAGCTTTAAATGCAATCCACAGTCAGATAGGACATTCAACCCTTGCAAAGCACAAACCATGATGTTGTACTGGTAATGTGACAAAGTTAAAGGTGGGTGAGAGATCGAATCGCAACCATTCCTCTCTGCTCTCATGTACTTTTGGTTTAGGTTTCAATGTATATCAGAGCCATATATATTTATGTATGTGTGCCATTTCAAACCTTGTTATGCAAGAGCCATTATCTCCTAGTCTGAAAGGTCCCATATTATACATTTTTTCAACAATTTAAAATAGGTGTCAGAGGTCCAATAACACCTTATTCAAAGTGTATCACCCCAAATTCAGCCTTGTTCCTGAATTTCAGCCAGTCTAAAATTAGCTCTTGTGAGCTCTAATGACAATGGGCTGGGTGTCTGTGCCTTTAAATCCTCATGAGCGGTGTCTGGCCACGTCCACTCTATGCTCCTCTCAAGGAGAACATAGACATATATAGGTGAAAGGATGCAGCTCTCGCTGGCAGCAACATGCGCTAATGTTTGCACACATCTCAAGTTCTGCTGCAGCCTTTATCAGCTCAACATTGCAGCAATGTACAATATCTCTCAATAAACAAACCAACCAACCAACAAACAAGGTACTCCAGCACCTCTCATTAGACCGAGCTGCTGCGGCTACTATCAGCTACGATCAACTGACCAGCCTGCTGCTATCAAAGGGAACGTTAACACAAGCACACCAATCAGAATTACTGCATATAACTCAGAGAATGTTTGAGAAGCACCGGGGGAGATCTATCTATCGTTGGTAATGACTGCAGACCGCTCGTTCATCAAAACAACAGAGTCTAACGTCACTCTGCAGTACACAGACAGCACCGTGAACAGTCGTCACAAATGACAAATAAGTGTCTAACTCTAGCTTCAAATGAGGCTTGCACTGACAGATCTGATGTTGATCGTTAGCAGCAGTGCTAACGCTACACGGACATGTTTACAGGCTGTCAGGCTGAGCAGACATACACAGTAAAGCTGTGCGGGACGAGCTGCTGCGGAAACCATCAAGGGCGTGGAGGGGATTGGTTACTTCCCTTTTGACGTCACAAAGGGAAGAATCTCAGACTCGCCCTTTTCAGCACACATCCGCCAAAAAGTGGAGCAAGCAAGTGAGGGAGGGGACAGAATTTTTTCACTTCTGCTGCCTCATACACAGGCTATGGGGACACATATGACTGTTAGAAAACCTTTATAAAGTGAATTTTGCACAATATGGGACCATTAATCTTGAGCTCTGGCAGGCTTCAGTGTATGCCACAATCTTATAAGCCCTTTCAACCTTTCCTAACTACAAGCCATGGTGGTCTCTTGGTAATTGTAATGGACCTTGAACTCAGAGGTGTGTTTTCAAATCCCAGCTCTCTCTATTTGCTC
>CAESWR010001145.1:787679-804193 GCA_903171835.1 Mullus surmuletus | reverse complement strand
GGGGGGGGGGGGGTTGTATATATGGTACTACTACATCAAGTCCAAGGCAGTAATAGACGCCGTCTCAGTCATTGCCAAATTCACAAATAAAGAGAGAGGAGGTTTAAAAGAAGTTCAACTGTTAAAAGCCATGCTTAGGTCATGCATGGATGCAAGGTTAGAAAACATTTCATCTGCATTATTTCACGACAATGTTAAACAAAAAAGTCTGTTTGTCCAGTCATATTTAGTCATTTTAGTTTTCTTAAAAGTAATTGAATTAGTAAAAATATCGTCTTGTCTTGTTCTCATAAAACCAATATCATGTATCATGTCATCTCTCGAGCTGAGTGTATCGTCACACTCCTACTGACTACTCAGCCAAATTAAGATGACACTGCTCCCCCTGCTTTACATCATGGTTCTGCAGTCAAGGAGTTTGTCAAGTGGTGTGAAAACTCTTATCTTGAATTCAATGTCAATAAAATGAAGGATCTGATAGTGACATTTTCAAACTGGCAGAGACAGTCAGCTGAGCCAATTCCATCATCCAGGGGAGGCCGTTGGAGGTTGTGGAGGAATACAGGTATCTGGGTACAACATACAACAATCTCCTGAGGTTTTTCTCTAACACCGAATAGATCCTCAGGAAATGTCTTCAGATCCATTGATGTTAAAAGAGACAATCTTACGACCTTTTATTACTCTTTCATTGAGAGCACACTCAGCTTCTCATTAACTGCCGGTTTCATTCTCTCGTGCCTTGTTCACACTACATGACTTTCAGAGTCGTGGAGTTGCTGTGCTGTTCACACTGCGCGACTCTCTGCCGTCTCGTCGGGAGTGTTCATACCACATGACTGGTCGGCGACAGGAGTGTTCACACTGCATGACTCTCTGCAGCAGGCGCGGCTGACTGCCCAACCTCTCTGATTCCCAACCAGGGGTTATTTCCAGGATGCTAAATTAATATTCTCAGTCATTTCATAAGCTCGTCAAAAAAATGGTATGTGTGCTGTGCACTACAACGAGTTTCCCCGGGGAGACAATAACGTGGCACGGCCGCACCAAAATCAAAACAGCCTCGTACCTGCAGGCATATGGAATTGAAGTTTGCTGTGGTCGCCATCTGAGCATGTAAAGACCAAGAAACAGCTGATGGAAACGTTCGCAGCCGTTCTCAGCCGTCTGACGCGGTGATTGCAAGGTCTGACAGCACTCACTTTGGGTTTACAGGCAGTGACGGAGCGGGCGATCGTCCAGTTACCTGTCGCAAAACTTTTTTTTGCCTCCATTCTTTACAACTGCTCTTTCGCGCCGATCCTGTTGTGGTGTTGCTGCTGCCGCTGCTCTGCCACAGCGGCTGCTCCTTTTCACTTCCACATTTCGCAGCGACCCCCTTGCTCTCATTGGCTGGGCTCTTTTTAAGTCAGCATGATTCGACTGGATTTTTAACATGCTAGATATCCAGTTTTCATCTGCGACTCCAAGCAGTCGGCGAGCACCCAACTAGCGTCTTTGAGGTGTTCACACCTAACGATGATGTGTGAACAAGGCTTAAGCCTGAAGAACCGCACCTGTCTTAACAGCATCCCAAAAATATGCTCCAAAATCATAAAGGAGGTTAAACAAAAGAACAAAAAAAAAAAATTGCTCAAAACGGAGGAAAAAGACAAAAATCGTGGAAAGGGACAAAGGCGAGGCAGAAAAATTCAAACAAAAAAATCACTCACGTAGAGGCAAAAGTAAATCAAACTCACAGGAGCGCATAAGCAAGGCTGTGGCTGAGAACTAGGGCTTGGTAAGGGCTGGTGGTGCGCATAGGACGAAACACACTGGCAAAGGACAAGGTGAGAAACGGACAATGTATACACACTGACGGGAAATAGGGAACAGGGGAGACAATGAGACTGGTGACACAAGAGGAAAGACAAGTGACCTGAAACAAGAGGAGAGTTACTTTTCAAAATAAAACAGGAAGTCACGAGACAAAACACAAAGACGAGACCAAAACTCAACTTGGTGTGACATTTCTCTTTACTCTCTTATCATTTGCTATGTTTCAATGCATACCAGTCAAATAGGCCCTCTCAACCTCAGCACAAGCCATAGGTGTCTACTGGTAAAATTAGCGGACTACGAACCTAGAGGTGTGAGTTTGAACCCCAACCTTCCCTGTTTGCGTTGATTTAATTTTGATAGGTTTCAGTCCACACTACAGTCATATAGGCCCTCTCGGCCTAACCCAAGCACGGACCATAATGGTCTAATGGCAATCTTACAGTACTAGGAGTTGAGAGCTGTGAGTTCAAATCCCAGACCATTCTATTTACTATCATTTAATGTTGATAGGTTTCAATGTATTAGACAGTTAATCCTTTCAGCACACAGGCCATGATTTTCTGGAGTTAGTGTTACAGGAATGTGAAGGCACGCCTGTGAGTTCAAATCCCAGCCCTTCCTCTTAACTTTCAATACATACCACAGTCATATCTCAACCCTCCCTCAGCACAATCAGTGATGATCTAGTGGTAACTTTATAAGACTAAGAACTGAGAGCTGTGAATTTGAATCCCAGCTAATTCTCTTACATTGCTTATGTTTTTTTTTTATGATTTTCAATGCATACCACAGTCATGTAAGCCCTCTCAATCCTTCCTAAACATCAAGACATGATGGTCTAGTTGTAATGGTACTGAACTGTGAACTCAGAGTTGTGAGTTTGAGTCTCAGGCTTTCCTCTTTACTCTGATTTAATGTTGATATCTTTCAATGCTACAATGCAGTCATATAGGCCCTCTCAACCCTTCCAATACCCGAGCCATAATGGTCTAGTGGTAATGTTACAATACTACAAACTGAGAGGTGTGAGTTTGAATCCCAGCCCCATCTCTTTGCTCTCTTAACATTTAGATATGTTTCAATGTGTACCACAGTCATGTAGGCCCTCTCAACCACTCCGAAGCACAAGCCATCATGGTCTACTGGTAAAGTTACAGATCTAGTGAGTTAGATGTGTGAGTTCAAATCCCAGTCTCCTTTCTTTTAATTTTGATAGGTTTCAATGCATACCACAGTAATATAGTCTCTCTCAGCCCATCCCAAGCACAAGTCTTTATGGTCTATTGGTAATGCTGAACCACGAACTGAGAGGTGTTTGTTTGAACTCCAGCCTTTTCTCTTTACTCTCTTATCATTTTGATATGATGCAATGCATACCACGGTCATGTAGGCCCTCTCAGTCCCTCCAACAGACATGCCATGATTGTCTGGAGTTAATGTTACAGGAATGTGATGGGGCACCTGTGAGTTTAAATCCCAGCCTTTACTCTCATTTAATTTTGACAGGTTTCAATGCATACCACAGTCATATAGGTCCTCTCAACCCCTACTAAGCACAATCAGTGATGGTCTAGTGCTAATGTTACAGAACTGTGAGCTCAGAGTTGAGACTTTGAAGCACAGCCTTTATCCTTCTTTAATTGTAATGGATTTCAATGCATACCACAGTCATTTAGGCCCCCTCAATCCCACTCATAAACGCAAGCCATTATCATCTAGTAAAAATAAACTCTCATTTCATTTTGATTAGGTTCAATGCTGTCATATAAGCCCTCCTAACTCAACGCTAACCTTCCTATCGTATGAGGATTAATGATCAAATATTTTTGTGTCATCCCTAAAAAGAGCAGATTATTGTGTTTCTCTAATGTAATTTGAGCACTTTTGTTTCATTACTATTCGTTCACAGAAGCAACCAATGGTTGCTGGGAAGTGAAAGAGACCTGGTGGTGAAGGCTGACTGCCACAAAGGGGTCATGTGACATGTGTTAGAACACTGAGTTCTGCTTGGACATGAATCCATTGATTGAAGCAAAATTGTCGATATCTGACTGACCTTTTTGACATATGCCCCAACAGTGTTGAGGCAACACCATATGTTACTGACTGAAGTGAAATTTTCCATGAAGCAGAGAGATGTGTCTGGAGTGACTTTGTCATTAAGAACTGCTGAAGCTCCAGTTTTTCCTGCAAGTGAGTTTTGCCATATCTCTTGTAACTTCTCAAATGAGCCACCGAAAGTCAAATTAGAAATGGTTTGCGCTACAATAATGATTATAAAATATTTTTTATCAATATTTTTAATGATGATGTCAGATGTTGTGTATATTTTAAGGTTGTTTTTGGACCATTTGCTTAATTTTTCTGGAGTTTGTTTTTTAGAAATTAAAAAAGCTAAAAATTGCATCTGAATTTCCTAACATGTCAAAGAATATGCAGAGTCTGCGAATGTCTTTCTCTGCTGTGGCCGTGTCACTTGGAACTCAAAACTTAAAGCAGCAAATGATGCTAACTAACTAATAAAAGTGTTTTCTCTTCTTACAAGATTGCAACAACCTCATCTGGTGAGTGCGGTATTAGGTTAAGAACTTGAACAGAGCCAGTTCTAGTGTCCTGTTGTGATCATCCAACTTTCATTAAACTGAATAATCAACAGCTGTTGTTTTACTATTTGAAAGACTCTCTTGATATGAGCCCGTAACAAACAAAAAACAAAAATACATTTAAGGTTTGATGGAAATGGGAGAATTCTTTTTTCCCCACTGCCTGAAATGTTTTTCTTGTTTTGTTTTGTTTTTCTTTCCCATTTTGCAGATAGTGTAAGTGGTCTTGAGGTGAAATGTAAAGGACATTCTGACGCATATAAAAATCACAGGGCTAATCAGCTCACTGATCAGGTGAACTTTTTTTAGCTATGTAGGTGAAATCCCCATGAAATAGAGTAAAACTGGCCGCTCAGAATGCTCCACTTTATTCCCAAATCTTGTGTATATTTAAACCTTTACTCCACATCACACTGACGAAGAATAAAAATGTCAGGCCTTTTTTTCAGTGAAAACTTTTACTCAGAAGCATCCTCTGCTCTGACGTGACGGCTAAAAATAAAAAGAGCAGCTTGGTTGTGTGTTAAAGAGAATTTTCCTCACAGCCTTAAATATCCTGTAAAATCAATTGCAACAGAGAGGGAAGCTCGAAACTGACTATTGTCTGACATTTCTCTATTGTATAGAATTCACACCTCTGCTATGTGATGATGTCTTGTGCTGCTGCTGCTGCTTTGGCTGCTGCATTAATATAATCACTACAGCTGCTTTTAATGCTCTTTGTAATGAAAATGAAACGGTTTCTTCAAGGCTGCAGCTAAATTCAACTATTGTTATGACACTGCACAGCAGATGGGAGAACATATTAGGCAATATTCTCACCGAACCCTAAAGTGCTATGAAATTATTTGGAGGGGAAACTGATGGCTGCCTGAAGTTTATGTCATGCTGGAAGGTCAGTACTTGTAAGTTGCTAACATCTGTCAGAATTGTGGATTTCATTTAGCACTTTTCACTAACTATATCTGATAGGTGCTCTATATCATTATATCATATAGATATCTGTGTCCCATGCAGAACACATCCCACTGTGATTAACAGCCACGGTGACTCGAATGGATGCTGAACTACAGAGAAAAACTAAATGCAGACTTCTGTTCTGCTTTTTGAGAAATTAGAGAAAAGTGTCTCATCCCCAGCAGCTATTACAGCACAGAGACCAACCCAGACCACAGAGATCCAACCCAGGACCATTTGGGGGGGACATTAGGAAAGATGAAAGTTTGGTTGCACTTTGTCTGCAGAGGCTCCTAATGGACACCACATTTTGGGGAGTTTGATGAAGTTCACTTTACAGGCTGCACCAGGATGGAATGATGAGCAGAGAACATCCATCCATGGGCCATTTTCATCTCATCCTTTGCTAGAGTTATTTCCCTGTGTGGTCAAAAGGAAGGAGGAGCCGACGGGTTTGGAGTCAGCTCTCATTTCGGCTTACCAGAGTGTGATGATCCTTCCATTCACCTCTGGTGAGTTGATGCATCCAAATACCTCATCCTGATGTCGCTCCTATATGAAAGCTACACAGCAGGTATGGTGAAGAAAAAAAAAATCCTTAATAAAGCACAGGCAAATGATTAAATAGATTCCTATGAGCATTATTATGAGTTTGTGCTCTTGTTTTTCATTGTTTATCTGAGTGGAAATGATGGTCTGCTCCCCTGACAGTTTTTTAGAAAGTGCTGTAGCATTTTAGAAAATGTGTTGTGACCTCTGAGCACCGAAGTTACTGTTTGCTTCAAATCTCCTGAGGTGGTTTTGGCTTTTCATCATTAAACGGGTAAGAAAGAGGCTTTCTCTTACACCCAGGAGGACAAGTTGAGAAAGATGCAATTCGCACTTTGCTTTGACAAATGTATTGATGTGCTGCACGAATATCCTCAAAACCACTCAGCAGCATCAGACAGACACAACCTGCACAGATGCAAAACATTGTTTCTCAAGTCAGATCCAAACTTGGTTAAACGGTGGCCAACGGTTATAAACTACAAACCAACAGAGTCACAAAGCTAATTTTAGAAACACAACCAGTAAAAGTAATTCATCCCTACCAGAGTTCAAATGCACTTATGCAGGAGTCAGTCTGCTCTCACAACGTCTGAATGATCCGATTAAGTGGCACCGGCAGAATCCTGGATTGCTTTTCGTTGCTTTTTCTGAACCTTGTTAATGGCTGATTTGGAAGATTAGGATGAGTTATGCAGGAATGACGTGCAGCGTCCGACCTGGGATATAAGAGGGAGGCGGAGTCACGGGAAGTTTTATTGTTGCTTCGATCGGACTGGTGTCTAAAGTCAGCTCCACGAAAATGCGATGAAGAGTTTAATGGCCAATTATTTGCAGAGGGGCCGTTATTAATGTGTGCAGCTGCTCTCCTGCATCACTCACAACAAACCTTCCCTCCTCTTGGTTGCTTCTCTGCTCTCCATGTTTGATGTGAGCCACTATTATGCCGTCACGTCAGTGGCGGAGCTATGGGGGGCAGTCGGGGTGGCTGGGGGGGTGGGGCCTTCGCAACGATCGAAAGTTGGGGCCCGATTACCATTTTGCCCCTGGGCCCTGCTCGCACTTCTTCAGCCACGGCGTCACATGTTATTGGCAGCAGTTTATGATTTATTGAGGAGAAGCTTGAGATTCAGCTGCTCTGATAGACACGAATGGCCAGGACACGAATCAAAATGAGACAATGTGACAATAGACCTTTTACACAGCAGCTGTTTTGAAACCCAAAACTTGATATAGTAACAGAACAAATGTTCTTAAGAGATCTAAAAAAAGACAGGTGAGCTTATTTTCTCAGTAAACGTCATCTAAATTGCTGCTTAATTTGTTTATTGATTTATTTTTCACTTGGTGCTCCCGAGTGGCAACTGGTACGTAAACATTTCTGGATCCCCTGATCGTTTTATGTAAGTGCTCGTATAATCTGGAGCCTGTGCTTCAAAATCAAGTTAAACATCCATTATTTTAAGAGGCTGCAGAGATCTGGTGAGTCCATTCTTAGTTCTATGACCTTAAGTCGAAATTAAAAATGGAATTAAAAGAATGAATAATGTGTCTGAAAAAAAGGCCCTTTTTGGACAACACAAATTCCCAGTGTCAGAACCTGAAGTTTAGCTCAGACAGACATGACGCATCTTATTACCTCATCCAGACGCTGCAAGTGGCCCCGAATGGCCTCTGGCCGAGGTGACGTCCTCATTATGGTGGCTGGTTGGGATGAGAGTGGGGGAGCGACGGCGTAATGGGCTGGAGACGAGGACAGACATCAGACACAGAGAGAGGCGAGGAAAGTTTGCATCCTTCAGGCTGAAGACGCGATCAATGGTGAAGCCTCTTAGAATGGAGATGTTTGGTGACAGGTGGGAGGAGGACTTGCAGGTGGGAGAGGAAGGAGAGGCGAGCTCTTTGTCATGAGGCGAAACACGCTTCCATCCTTTTCAAAGAAACACATTTTAAAACATATTTTCTGAGTAATTTGAGTGGCGACAGTTTATCTCTTTCTGAGGTGAGGAGCTCTTTGTAGCTGCCATTGAAACAAATATGGGCATATCGTTTTTCTCTCTGCAGCTTCACAGAAACAATAGAAAAGCGACATCTTCTCAGGAATAATCATCCAAGCTGCTTCCACAGGAACACTTTGGGATGTTTAAATCTTTGAGAATAAGCGAGCAACTCACGTTCATCATCGGGCAGCTCCCGCACAGCGTGCAGGGCGCCGTTGCGTCACCGTGGAGCGCTCCGCCATGAGTCAGACACTCTAGAAGTGGATATGTAGCGACTGTAGAAGCTCCTAAACAGTTCAGGAGCCTCGATTGTCAACCAGTAACATCAGATTAGCCAGTGAACAATAGCGATCAGCTGTTGCTGCAGCAGCAGAGATTTAACCAAAGTGAAACTCATCAAAGTAGAAAGCCCTGACGGGACACGTAAACATATTGTGGTTTGAGTTTATTAGTCCATTTCAGTTTGGATGTTTTTAATAGAAAAGCTGCTGTCATGTAGTTCTTTTCACATACATGGGAATGATCGTCAAAACCAACTTGACTCATTTCACCTGCATATGTTTTTCAAATTTTCCCCCAAAATTCAAAAGGTATTTATGCACCTCAGAAACTTCTGCTCATTTTCTCGTGTTCCTGCAGAGTTGAGGCCTTCATCATCGTTTATTCTTGTAGTTCTACTTCTTCATTTAACTCTCAGCACACTTGGCTCAGCAGGACAGCGTGGTGTTTGTTTGTGTTCCAGGGTTGAGCTGACTGTGGGTGGGTTCTCTGAGCACACTGTCTCCAGAGAAAGCCTCGTTTGGATCTTCTTGTTCCACATGAAACCTTCAAGTCTGGGAAAACCAGAGTTCCCAGTTTTCATGAACGCAGCATAACAACACAGTGGCATGGAGATCAGAGATGCGTCTCTGTGGCCTCTGTGCAAAGGTCACCGAGCGTGGTTCTGCCGAGTGCTCCATCCTGCAGCTTCTTGGGCTGCAGGCCCTCTTTGTTTTGCACACCCGTTCGGCTCCTCTCGGCCTCAATCACCTCCAAACATCAACTCCAAAATTGGTACGTCTGAGGAGCAGACCATAAATCCAAGCACATACGTTGGAATTCGCAATCATTCTTTCTTCTTCTTCTTCTTTTCTATCTTTCTTTCGTTACGAAATTGCCCAACGGCACAATCAGGTCGAAATTAAACCACTGAAAATACACTTTCAATGTACTTGGAAAATAGATATTACATACTGATTGTTATTTCTGCAAGGATATCTTTGAATATCTTTTATCGTGTGTGTCTGTGTGTGTGTGTGTGTGTGAAGATAAACCACGTTTTATAGCAGAGAGAGAGAGAGAGAGAGAGAGAGGGAGGGAGGTTTATCTTGAGTTTCATTGTTTTATTGGCTGTGTAGTTGAAACTTTTATTGGCCTCTCAGGTGTGCGCGGGGTCTTTGGCTATGGTTCTGCTTCGGGTTGAGTTGTGGTTCAGGTCCACGCCGCTCATTGTGGCTCAGAACAAAGAAGCGCAAGCGGGTTTTTTTTTTCTTCCTTTTATAAAAGCTCAACTTTGACTCATCTCGCTTCGTCACGATGGAGACACGGATCACCAGCCATAACCGAGCTGCTGTCGGAACCTTCAGGCCGACACGACGTGTGTCCGTCTGCGTGACTTCATGTGCGTGAATCATCCGTGGATGGACGTGGAGTGACAGTGACAGGGGAGGGAGAGAGAGGGAGGGGGGAAGTGTGTGTGTGTGTGTGTGTGTGTACCGTACATCAGGACTAAAGAGGAGGGACTTGCCCGCAGTGGGTTCGTGTCCACTCAGAGTTCACGGAGAGCGGCTCTGCGCGAACATCTCCCTCCATCCACGGGTGTCCTCGCCCCCCCACGAAGCCCACCCGGTCTCCCCGCCGTGTCTCCACGCTCCCCACCCTCCTCCGTGGACTCACCGTGGCCGGACGGCGCCGCGCCGCAGACCTGCCTCGTCTGAAGCGCGGCGTTTTTGCGCACGGACGCGCGCTCCACGGCGCTCCGCTGATCGCGCAGCCCCGCAGCCCCACTCCCACTCCCACTCCCTCCCTGGGATCGGAGTGATGTGATTTCTTCCTCTTCTCCTCTGTTCTTGGCCTCGTTTGGGGGATTTAGTGTGGTGACGCGCTCCGCGGGGACCCGGCGACTCCCGCTCCGAGAAATGGTGAGTGAACCCGCTTCCACGCGCGTCCGTCCGCTTCCGCGCGGTGCTCTGCGTGGCTCCGGCGGGACGCGCGTGACCTCTGTGCTGAAGGTGGTGTGACCTTCCTCTGCGTGAGGAGTAGCTGTGTGTTTTGTGTCGCGAATCCACGCTGCGGTCTTAGAGTTTGAACAGATGAGTTGTGGAATCCACGGAATCGTCGGGATGCGGGTGCGCCCCACGCGTGTCGTGGGTCCCCGACATTTCAAATTGGCCGCATTTTGACAGTAAATTCAGCCGCTGCTTAAAAGGTCAGATGAGAGTGTGCGTGTGGTGACCTCCACGTGCGTGGACGGGCCTCCCACTGCGCCGCTTCACATCGACCCCTTAATGGGTTTCCATACTTTTCCATACATGTGACGCGCGGCTGTGTGTATTTGGGATTATCCTGCAGCGTATTCCGATCAGTAATCTATAGCCTGGGCGATCGATCCACTGTGGGTTGAGGAGCAGCTGACACAGTGTGTTCGATGATGCCACGAGTGGGAGACCCCAGTGCACTCTCCTCTCCAGCTTCTGTTGCAAGTGTTCTTCTGCTGTTTTGTGACTCATCTTCTCCTTGGTGTCCTTCTTCTCTAACTTTATGTTTTAAATGTGCAGCTGCAGATTTCCTGAACTGAAATGTTTAAATTGGCCCAGCCCACTTTCTGTCAGTGTTGTAGGATCAGAACCACCTGTGAAACCAGATCACAAGCTCAGGTCTCCAGTGAAAGCTCCTCAAATGTTGGAAAAGCAAAGTACAAATTCAGCTTAATTGTTTTCCTTTGCAAACCAGAATATTATAATTAAAAAAAAAAGTTTATTCTCTGTTTCATTCAGATTCTGAATTGAATATTCTGTTAAATGTGAAATTGTCAGCTGGATATGATACACGTTTGTCTTGGCAAATTGCTGTGTGTGTGTGTGCGTGTGTGTGTGTGCTGTATGTGTGATTGCCGGCGTTATGTAACGTGCTGTGAACAAAGGTGCAGGTACAGCACGTTGTGTTGACTGCTGCCATCAAAGTACCACAGCTGGATCCTTCACACCTCAGCATGCAGATAAAGACGCGTGTGTGTGTCTGTGTCTGTGTGTGTGTATGTGTGTGTGTGTGTGTGTGTGAGGGGCAGGCTGGCGTGCTGCCAAAGTGCCTGCGATCTCACACTCCACAGATGACTTCAAGTGTGTGTGTGTTCAACTTTGCCCTGTGTCGCTCTTGCAAAAAACCCCCACAGTCGGGAGTCTTCTCCGCTTCTCTGCTTTGTTCCAACGTCTGGACGCTTTGTGAGGCTGCTCCGCTCTTATCGGCGGTGGAGGACGACGCCGGCGCTGCTTTTGGGGAACCAATGAGTCTTCTTTCAGATGATAAATGCCGAGCAGCAGTGGCGACAGAGGCAGCGGCTATCCAGCCTTCCTCAGTTTGACCTGCAGATGTGGATCTCTCCTCTCACTCTGCAGCTCTTATCCAGATGCACCTAAACTGCAAACTGAACGGTGTGAGCGTGTGTGTGTGCGTGCGTGTGTGTGCGCGTGTGTGTGTGCGTGCTTGTGTGTGTGTGTGTGTGTGTGTGTGTGTGTGATACATTTGTACCGTTGGCACAAACTTCTGCTGGCTTTGTTATTTTTCTTCTCTGTCGGAATGTGATGAAGGAGCCCCCGGTGGCTGATCAGAGGGGGGCGTCGTGGGGTTTGGCTTTGGAGGCATCTTTAGTTTGGACATTTTCTCAAAGAGCGTCGAGGTGGGAGGAGACCCCCGGGGGAAGAGCGGGGTCACACGGGTGAACTTTATTTCCCAGCAGCCTCAGTAATGTTGTGCTGGACAACCCAGAGTACATGGATGTCGACGTGTGGTCTCAGTCCTGATTTGGCGCCCCCTGTGGCCACCGATGGCAACAGCAGGCACATTTTTCCATATTGCTCTGTGAGAAATCTTCATCCCGCAGCTGCTGCTTCTTGTCCCAACTCGTGGAATTTGTGCAGCATTTTTAGCTGATGAACACTTGCCGAGCCAGCTGCCCCAACGTCCACTTTTCCACTGTTTTCCTTCCATGAAAGGTCACACACTCTAAAGCTTTGTCAGTATCACACACACGCTTGCCTCATTCACTAACAGCGAGGACCACAAGCCCATATAACTGTCCACTAGAGGGCGGAATATGGACTTGACAGCAGTGCATCAGTGAGTCCTGCTTGGTTTTGGGTTCTGCCTGCAGTAAAATGGAGGGCTGACGGCTGAGAACGGTGTGTTTTATCCCGTTAGATCGCCTGTCTCATGTGAACAGGCGCACTTGGGCCGCGCACGGACGCCGACGGGCCTCCCGCTCCCTCGGCCCGCCCTCGCCGGCTGCATCCTGCTGCGTTTTGTAGCAACTCAGGGGAAAAATGATCTGCCTTGTTCGTTTTGATCCCTTCAGCCACTCGAGTTTGTGAGCGCCACAGTCAGCGCTGACCGGCAGGTTTTGGGGATAGTGCAGCCTCATCTTAATGCCGAGGAGTGATGCAGCAGCGTGCGGACGGCGGGACGGACGGACGAGCACCTGCACATGTCAGAGAAAGGGGCTCTTTGTAAACCTTCAGAACCCGGCAGGAAGTCCACCGCTGCTCCCGTGTGTCAGGAATCTCACAATGAATTGTTCCAAAAGATCAAAATCAAGTTCGATGAAAAGAAAACTTCAGTCAGTGAGAATGTGTGTTCAGGTTTACCTTAAACCTCCTCAGGGTCGACATCAACATTCTACTCAAGCCGGCCGCGCATCATCTAAATATTCAAATCCTCTGCATTCATTAATGCTTTTTGGGGGAAGCAGTGCTGATAAGGCTCTTCTGTGTGTGTGTGTGTGTGTGTGTGTGTGTGTGTGTGTGTGTGTGTGTGTGTGTGTGTGAGAGAGTCTCAGGTGGATCGTTACATTACTGTAGATGTGCACATCCACTTCATAAAAATAAGAATAAACCCACTGCAAATCCTTCTGGAAGCCCACACAATTAATATCAACATTATTACTACTGACGCCAAACAAAATCACACACACACACATACACGCACGCACACACTCACACACCCACACACACAAAAGCACACGCACACTCAAACTCACACTCCATATATCTTTGGCTCACTGCTGCTAGCAGTGATCAAAATGAGCTTATACAACAATCCAGCAGTTACGATCAATAGCTGAGGCTGTTGGACACACACACACACACCAACTCGCACACACACACACACACACACACACACTCTGCTGAGGATCGATAGCCGCCTCACGCTGGTCCCCACACTCTGGGCGCTTAGGGGGGCAGAGCCTCAGTTACTCATCACATCAGAATCTCAGTTCTGGTCAGTGAGCGCGACAGCTCCAGTGTTCCCAGCTGGATGGGGAGCCAAAACCAGAACAGCTGTAGATGCCTTCAGCAGCTGAGCCTCCATCACCAGAACATCACAGTCTGCTGCTTCAACCTGCTAAATCACATCACACACACACACACACCAGCCATCAGAGAGTACTCCCGCCTGCCAACAGTCTGCCACTCTGACTTGTTTTTTTTGGATCAGAATCCGAAACAGATCGAGTTAATTGATCCCAGAGGCAGATCAGGTTCGTCACAGTTGATGCAACGGGGGATGGAGATGACTTAGAGTTACGATAGAATAGAAACTAAAAACAAAAGTATATCAAGTCCATATTCTGCTCATCACTTCTCTCCACCTGCTGGATGCATGTTGAGCTTTTTGTTGTGTCCTCCCGAGGGAAGCGCACGGCTCATTAGCTGCTAAACGCGGCGCCGTGTTTGCAGCTTAGCAGGTAGATCCTCACGTCTCCACCATCAGCACAGGGCATTTGTAACCCTAATGGCTCCTTAAGAGGGTTGCTGCTCCACTCCACGGAGCCTGTGTTGTGGCGAGCGTCTGTCTATTGGAGGTGTCTTTGTGAACATGAACAACTCCGCCTCCCTCCAAAGCCCCACCCTCTTCCCCCTGCCTGGGCTGTGACGCCCCAACCCCGCATCACCGGGCGGCCGCTCCACTCCACTTTACGATGTGGCCGATCGGGACTGGCCATCTCGAGGTTCTGTAGAATCACAGAACGGCAGGTGCTCCAGGACGGCCGGCGGCCGCCACACAGTGCGTGCGGACTGGCCATCGGGAGTACCGGGAGTTTTCCCCGGCCCGGTACGGTCGGAGAAAAAAAACTTTGGGTGCAGTTGTTAATGTCTCGCATCCACTACAGTGTTTCCCATATATTCTTGTGCCGATTTACAACTTCACAGTTGACATTAAATTCACAGAAACTCCGCGGCCATTTCATCTCTTCAGCTCCGGATGAAGCTGCATAAGCCTCTTCCATCGCTGGACAGCAGAGCCGGTGATTACTCGTCTCTTGTCGCATCAAGATCTTTCTTTAGGGAAGCTTTCTGTGAAATACTCTTCTTTACGATGACAGTTTTCTCTGTGGGGGCAGGTGGGGGGGGGTTGTCTTGGTCACTCATCGCTCTGCCAGGGGGGCGCATGTCTTGCGAGTGGTGAAAGCGGTGCAACTGGGAGGCGGCCAATCATTTTATTCAGTCTTAATAAAATGACTGGCCTCCTTCCTGCCTGTCATCCGTCAGACTTTTGTCAGAAATATATGAGAATTGAATATTGATGAGTTTCAACACCTGATGGATTTGTTTGACATTTTATTGTGCTATATGTTTATTAGGAGAATTGTAAGATTACAAAAGAGAAGTGTAAAAATGCCAGAAAGGTACTAATGGCTTCAAAGGCATAGTTCAGATTTTTTGTGGCCAAGAATTTTTGATGCAAATGGATTACTCTTTTGAACGCATATTGTTTTTTGGAGCACAACTCTTTAGACCCCAGCAACTAGACGGAACTACTTTCTGCAACATCGAAACGGGACCAGAACTCTGCTCAAGCGACGCAGTGAGGGAAAAGTCACTGCTGATGAACCACGCTGATGGTGAAGATTGCATACAACTTCATGTCAAAAAAATTGGAACTATCCCTTTAAATGAGAGGTTTAGACAGTTCATGTTTTACTTATTAGCGGGGAGCTTTTCTCCAAAGGACCTGTTTTGCTTCTCTGCATAGAACTGGTGAAGTGTGTGTGTGTGTGTGTGTGTGTGCGCGTGTGTGTGTGTGTGTGTGTGTGTGTGTGTGTGTGTGCGTGTGCGTGTGCGTGTGTGTGTGTGTGTCTGTGTGTGTGTGTGTGCGTGTGCGTGTGCGCTCTGGTAATGATGCTCTAGTCCAGCAGCACAACATCTGTTTGATACTTTCGGATCACAATAGATCAGTTCAGGTTGAGCGGGCGAGCTGAAACCTCGCTTTCTGCCAACACCTGACAAAGCACAATTGTGACTATTGTAGAGAAACACACACACACACACATTTGCGCAGGCGTGCGGCGACTAATTCAAACACAGTGGAGGATGTGATTTGCATATTATTCAGCTGCGTCAAAACGAGGTAGAAATCTCTGCGATTCCACTCAGCCTGTTGCGTGTGTCGGAGCCGCTGCATAGAGGTAATTACCTCCAGTCTCTGACATGACCTGCTGCCAGGTCTGCTAAATACACACACGCGCACACACACGCATATACACACACACGCACACACACACACACACACACACACACACACACACACACACACACACACACGCACTCTGATATCTCAGAATCCTTTAGAGGAGTCCGTGTAGCTGACAGGTTGGGAGGAATCATGGCGCCCATCAGAGGCCGAGCAAAGAGAGAGAGAGTTTGAGAAGAGCGAGCGAGGGAAGTGCGTCTGCTTTGCGACAGCACATCAAAGCTGACCGCCACCGCCAAATCAAACGCCCAGTTCCCGCCAACGGCTTCATTGGCACAGACAGAACACACACGAGGGTAACACACACATTAACACACCCCGCTCTGTTTTACTGCCTCCCACCCCTCAAACACACACCATCAATTTGTGAAAGTCATCAAACAGGTGTCGACGGCCAATAAGGTGACATCATTAACGGCACACACACGACGGGGCAGAGTGTGTGTTAAACTGCTTTCACTGTGAAATTAGTGCACCGATGCAGGATTTTCCAACCAAGATCCACCCACCTTTGTTCTGCATTGGGTCACTGCCAGCGGTCGCGGGTTGGACCTAGGCCTGTCACAATAATCAATAAATCAATTAATCGCAAGATACATCACAATGAACCCGATCATTTTGCCGGCCTCAATATCTTGCCATGTGTATGCAAGTTTGTTTTTGTTGTCTCACGCCACCAAACAGGCTGCATGTGAGGAGGCACTCTGTGCATCGCTCTCAGCACCTGGACGTGTTGGTTCCATAGTGAATGAATGGAGTGAACCCTCCTGTCAGCCATCCAGACTCTTTGTGTCATCGG
>CAESWR010001145.1:768589-786968 GCA_903171835.1 Mullus surmuletus | reverse complement strand
GTGTGTGTGCGTGTGTGTGTGTGTGTGTGTGTGTGTGTGTGTGCGTGTGCGCTCTGGTAATGATGCTCTAGTCCAGCAGCACAACATCTGTTTGATACTTTCGGATCACAATAGATCAGTTCAGGTTGAGCGGGTGAGCTGAAACCTCGCTTTCTGCCAACACCTGACAAAGCACAATTGTGACTATTGTAGAGAAACACACACACACACATTTGCGCAGGCGTGTGGCGACTAATTCAAACACAGTGGAGGATGTGATTTGCATATTATTCACTGCGTCAAAACGAGGTAGAAATCTCTGCGATTCCACTCAGCCTGTTGCGTGTGTCGGAGCCGCTGCATAGAGGTAATTACCTCCAGTCTCTGACATGACCCGCTGCCAGGTCTGCTAAATACACACACGCGCACACACACACGCATATACACACACGCACACACACACACACACACACACACACGCACACACACACACACACACACGCACTCTGATATCTCAGAATCCTTTAGAGGAGTCCGTGTAGCTGACAGGTTGGGAGGAATCATGGCGCCCGTCAGAGGCCGAGCAAAGAGAGAGAGAGTTTGAGAAGAGCGAGCGAGGGAAGTGCGTCTGCTTTGCGACAGCACATCAAAGCTGACCGCCACCGCCAAATCAAACGCCCAGTTCCCGCCAACGGCTTCATTGGCACAGACAGAACACACACGAGGGTAACACACACATTAACACACCCCGCTCTGTTTTACTGCCTCCCACCCCTCAAACACACACCATCAATTTGTGAAAGTCATCAAACAGGTGTCGACGGCCAATAAGGTGACATCGTTAACGGCACACACACGACGGGGCAGAGTGTGTGTTAAACTGCTTTCACTGTGAAATTAGTGCACCGATGCAGGATTTTCCAACCAAGATCCACCCACCTTTGCTCTGCATTGGGTCACTGCCAGCGGTCGCGGGTTGGACCTAGGCCTGTCACAATAATCAATAAATCAATTAATCGCAAGATACATCACAATGAACCCGATCATTTTGCCGGCCTCAATATCTTGCCATGTGTATGCATGTTTGTTTTTGTTGTCTCACGGCACCAAACAGGCTGCATGTGAGGAGGGTTCACTCTGTGCATCGCTCTCAGCACCTGGACGTGTTGGTTCCATAGTGAATGAATGGAGTGAACCCTCCTGTCAGTCATCCAGACTCTTTGTGTCATCGGGTGGAGGCGGGGCCACACACACACACACACACACACACACACAGACACACACACACACACACACAGTGAGCATCGTGAAAAGTTCCAATTACAATGTTAAATACTCTTGATGAATTACGGTTTATTGCTTTTTTAAAATGGTGTACTTGCATTATTATGCCATATTATCATTACATTAGTTAAAAAATGATCTCAAAATAATGTTGACAATCGTCAATAATTTGTGCGACAATATATCGTCCAGCAAATTAGTTCTGTGAGTTCAGGCCTCGTTGGACCTCCCACTGTGAGAGCTGCGTGCCTGTTTTTTTCTTTCTCGTACATCATCATGTTGAAGCGCTGAACACAGGAAGTAAACAAAGACCACGGCTATCAACGCGTGTCACAAATAAGGAGGCAGCGTTTGCATGCGGAGACCCTCTGATGCGTTATTGTAGGAGCTGTGGGAGGCGGCTGTGTGCTGCGTCAGATGACACGCCAACAAACTTTTAATCAATCGTGTTTGCGAGTGAAGAGAGAACATCACGTGTTTCTGATAATGTTTCTGAGAACGGGAAGCAGCCGCTTTCTTGGCCCTCTGAACAAGTTTGAGAAGCAGCGATGTGGTGCATCAGCCGGCGGCTGCCTGATCAGCTGCTGGGAGGTCCCGGTTCTGGTCCGCTCTGTCTGCTCCGACATCAAATGTCACCGCTGAACTGAATGTGTCTGATATGTCAAAGACGCTGCGTGACGTCATCAGGTAATTTAGCACGACAACGTGGGCCGCCTTTCACACTGCAGGCGAGCCAAGCCATACATTTCCAAGGTCACTTGCAGGGTCATTTGACCCGGGACGAAATGCCGCAATAACCTTTTCACATTGCCGAAAAGACCCGTAAGGATCCGAGATAATGCTGGATTTTCGTGCAGTGTGAAAGGGGCTTAAGTTGCAGAAACCAGCTTTGAACTATTTAGGACAGCACACACACATTACATTGTATAGTATTGATTTGATGGTGCTCACACTGCAGCTGTGACTCCTTCTTGAGAAGCATGTTGGTGAAACCATTGTGATTCTCACATTGGTTCCTCTGAGCAAAAAAAAGCTGCTGCGTTTGTCGCCGCTTGATTCCACCGTTGTTGCTGCAGCAACACGGTTTCCCCGGCGACCCGCCAAAGACCCAAAACTCAGCGTACACGAGGCAAAGGTACAGTAGCTGGATGACTTAACGGCATCATGGAGCATCAGAGGGAAGGACGCAGGGGCGGTGACTCGGCGGGGCAGCGAGAGTTCAGCAGCAGAGTGTGTGTGTGAGTGAATGTTGGTGTGTTTATTTTTGGTGTTTCACATCCGGCAGTCAGTTGGAGCGCAGAGCCAGAGTGCTGTGTGCCGCGATAACTTCAGTCACCCACAAACAAAACAGTCTCAGCAGTGTGTACGCCAACACACTTGCTGCCCGTGAATGTGTGTGTGTGTGTGTGTGTGTGTGTGTGTGTTTGTGTGCCGCTTTGTATTCACCTCCAAACAGTCAGATTTCATTTCCTACCAACAATGTCGGCCGTGCTGAAGTGGGAGAGGAGCAGCTGTAATATTTCAGCTCAGACTCGGAGATGAGGGGATGGAAAGATGAAGCCGCCGCACTTGATTGATCACTGCTTACTCTGGCCACCACTGCTGCAGCGCAGAGCGGCGGAGGAGCGCGCGTGAAATGAGGAAAGCAGGTGTAAAATCTGCAGGGCTGTTTTATCAGACACACTCAGAGACTCCAGCCGACCACGCAGGGAGACATCGCTGCCTTCGTGCTCACCGATGTTCTGAGGAGGAACACAACAGCTTCCAGTGTGGCGTAACACACACACACACATAGGCCTGTCATAATAATCAATAAATCAATTAATCACACAATAAATGAAAATGAACCTGACAATTTTGCCAGCCTCAATATTTGTAAATGCGTGTTTGTTTTCCTCGTCTCACGCTACCAAACAGGCTGCATGTGAGGAGGGTTCACTCTGTACATCGCTCTCAGCACCTGGACGTGTTGGTTCCATAGTGAATGAATGGAGTGAACCCTCCTGTCAGTCATCCAGACTCTTTGTGTCATCGGGTGGAGGCGGGGCCACACACACACACACACACACACACACACACACGCACACACACAGAGTGAGCGTCGTGAAAAGTTTTCGACGTTCCAATTACAATGTTAAATACTCTTTGGAAATGATAGTTTATTGCTTTTTAAAGGGTGTACTTGCATTAATATGTCATATTATCATTACATTAGTTAAAAAATGATCTCAAAATAATGTTGACAATAATATCGTTTATTGGCAATAATTTGAACGACAATATACCGTCCAGCAAAACTTGTTATCGTGACACACACACACACACACACAATAATAATTGGAACAAATACTGTTTTAGTGAAGTAGATTAAAAAAGCATGCAAGCATTGCTGTAATAAAAAAGATAAACAAAAGTGTATATATATATTTTTTTCTTCCAAAGATCAATTTTTAAATGATGAAATGTCATACAAGTTAAAGTAGTTTGTTTTTGAGATTCACAAAATCGCCATTTTTTCCCTCTGTTTTTTAAGGATTGCCCACAATTGTGCGTCTAACGATCCTCTCCACTCAGGATCAGCTGATGATCCCTCTCACGCGTCCCTCCGGCTCCGCTTCCCTCACTGGGGACTGACTTTCCTCACAGCTTCCTCACAGCTTCCTCTTTGCTCCCCTCAGACACGCCCACCTCGCCACCTCGCCACCTCGCCACCTCGCCACCCCACCACCTCGCCACCTCGCCATCCCGCCACCTCGCCACCTCGCCACCCCACCACCCCACCACCTCGCCACCTCGCCACCTCGCCACCTCGCCCTCCTTCCTCGTCTCTTTGCATTTGTTTGTATGTTCCAGCACTGTTATAAAATCGGGGTTATTGGAGTCTAAACCACTCTGCGCTCCCCTTTTCTTACTGTCTCTCCCTCGCTGTCTCTCCCTCTCTCTCTCTCGCTCTATGTCTCTCTGTCCCATTCTCTCTCCCTCGCTTTCTCTCTCTCTCACTCTCTGTCTCTCTCCCTCTCTCCTCTCCCTCTCTCTCTCTCTCAATCCATTTCTCTCCATCTCCCTCTTCTCCTCTTCCTCTTTTTGTTGCTCTCTCTCTTTCTCTGACGCCCCCCCCCCACCTCTCTCTCTCTCTGTCACCTCAGATTGGAGCGCCGGCTGTGAGGAAGCAAATGTATTCCCTGATTATTTATGCATGGGGGCTGCCGGCTTCTTCACCGAGAACAATACTTCTCCACCCTTTTGTCACCGCCTGAATATTTCATATCTAAATATTTTTGTGACGTTCTGTCAGGCCAGAGGAGGCGGCTGCATTCTCAATTAAATAACTTCCGTTTTTGGTTTTTTTGATGATCTCATCGGCTCCTCGGGTCACTGCGGAGGATTCTTGGTTACATTCCAATGAAATGTGTGTGTGTCTGCAGGCAGGTCCGTCATCCAATCACCTCTGCTCCACTTAATCTCACATTTAATGACAGGGGCGGCTGCCAATCACTGTTGCCTGCGATAAAACACACACACCTGCTGCTGCTGGCAGCCGTCGGGTCGGCGCCAACTTCATTAAGGAGTAAATGTTGGTGGATCACTGCGGCTCTGCAACATCAAGCAGCCTGTCAGACGTCTGCCGGCCGATAAGTTTTGTATATTTTCTTCCAAGCTGCAAGCATCTCATCAATCTCCGCTGCGCTCCGTTAGCGAGGCCATTAGTGCCACCGCTCTGTGGTGACGGCGTCTCAGGGAAAAAAGCAGCCATCGATTTCCACTGAATTATTTGCTTGCTACTAATTGAGTGTTTTTGTGGCGGCGTTCGCCCTCAGGTGTCTGCGTGTCAAACCCAGAGTCTGTAATCTGTGCTAAAGGTGCGTCTGCACTCCCTAACTGGGACGAAGCTGCTGGGAGTTTGTTTACCAGTTGCCATCTTGATTTGGGTCGATCCCGGTGACATCTCTTCACTCCCGTCCACAGCAGGTGACGTTTCTTTAGTTTTTATTTCAAGTGGAGCAGAGAATTTGTTTTTACAACATGCTGAATTCTTTTGTTGATCACACAGCAGCTTCCTGCGTGCGCCTCATCAGAGCAAATCAGAGAAAGAACACACGCCTTCACCCGTCCAATTCGGTACTTTGTACGTTTTTATCAGGCACTTTGTGTTTGTCAGCACTAGCTTCAGCAGGCAAACTGTGATGTCGGGTTGGTTCTCATCCATGTTTAAAAAAATAATCCAAAGTGTGCTGTGTTTTTATGCGACATGAGAGTTCACTTTGAGTACAGTCGTGTGCTTTAGGTGAGCGAGAAGATGAATTCAATCCAGGCTTCGCTTGCTGAAGCACCAAGCAGATGCAGACTTCATACGTGCAGCTGAGAAATGTGGCACATCTTCAGACAAGCTGCAAAGAGGGACCTCACATTTCACAAACACATGGCCGAGAGCAGTTAGCTTCATAAGTCACAGAGCAAATGCTGCATGGTGATGTGACCTGAGTGCATTTCCATCCCTGAGTGGATGTTGAGCCGCGGGAGCTCCACCTTCAACAAGCTCTGAAGCGGCCGACGCAGCGAGCCAAACGGAGCAGAAAGAAGCAGCAGAGGGAAAAAATAGCTTCGCAGTCTGCTGCTGGAGGATTCAGAGAAAGAAAAAAGAATCTGAATCTCAAAGCATCAGGACGTTTCTTCACTCATAAATCTAAAAAAACACTTTATTGTAACTTCTGTATTTGAGGTGTGAAGTTCAGCAGTTCGAGGAGCAAACTGGAGATTAGAGCCGTACCTCTGCTCCGCTGTGGAAACGACTCAGCAGCTTCTGGTGTCTGGACTTGACAGAGCTGTGGGTGAACTGGGAGCCCTCCGGCCGAATGAAACATCAGCACCGTCCCAGAGTGCTGCTCAACATCAAAGACGACTTCAAAGAAGCCGAGGTGTGTGTGAGCACGCTGATGGGGGCTTCATACCTGCCGCCGCCGCTCAGGTGGTGGACACGCGCGTGGGCCGGAGGAACAAAGGCAAAGAGGCAGGATCACAGGCTGCAATTAAAGATTTCCTTTTGCAAATGTTTGATGGATAGGTGGCAGCTGGATCAAAGGGAGCGGGTGAGGAGTGTGTGTCTGTTTTTAAAAGAGCTCCTTCTTTTATGGAAACTTGAACAGCTACTTCTCAACATCTCCAGCAACTCTCCACTCCAGCAGAGGCTCTAACCTGGGAAACCACTTTACATGCAAAGTCAATGTACAACCACATTTAGGCGCCGCCCACGCTCATGCAACGCCACAGACATGACCTGGGCAACTTGTTCGCACTACCGGGTCGCCTTTGGAAGCAAAACCAAGCTTACCGGCTTCACTGGACACCATATCGCTCGGAGATGGTTGCTGTGTTCTGGCAGTGATTTGACACTGTAGGGCAATTTGACAGGACCGATTAGCGTTAACCTGCAGACGGTCCCGCTATGGCAGTCTACGTTTGTGTTGGTCCGAGCACACTAAATCATTACATGCCTCTGTGTGGCGGCAGTGGGGGGAGGGGGGGGCTTGTGTGTTTATCTGGCGTGTACATCAAGTCTGGAGCGGTGATGTATGTCTCAGTGTCTCAGTCATTGCCAGAGTCACAAATAGATTTTCACTGAGAAACTGGGAGTAGAACCGACGTCACTGAAGGGACGTGACGGTGACAAAATGAACGTATTTATGGACATGCGACTGACGTAAGTGATGCGATATTGGTCGCCAAGTCGCGTCCGGTGTGTATTTGGTCTAATAGCTTGTAAAATTATTTTTACAAGGTATTACCTTCCTAAAAGCAGAAAGAAACACTTAATATTTTCTTGTTGCTGCTTGTTGCCACATCCAGCAGAGATCCTGAGACAATCGACCCCTTTAAAGCTCCAAATCTCAGAGCTTTGAGATCGGATGGGGTGGCTCTGTTTGCTGAGCTGAACCATCATCTAACCTCCAATGCAGGGATTCTGCTGGTTATTAAAAACCATTAAAAGTCATTAAATAGATTTTGTGAAAATTAAGGCCTTAGATGGCATTAAAAAGCATTAATTTGATGTCCAAAGGCCAGGGCTCCAGACTAACTTTCCAGCAGGCAGCACTGGGGCCACCAACCTTTTCAGTTGCTAGCACCACCACAAATTAGGTAGCGCTATATAGGTATAGGTATATATAGGTATATAGGTAGCGCAAATATCAAACTTGATATTTGCTAAATATTTTAATCTGCAGTTTCATTGCCTTCTCTTTGTAGAACCTTTTACTGCTGCATAGACAACATTCTTAACTAAACTCAGTCATTTATTCAATTCAACTTACCTTAAAGTGACAGTATAATTCAAATAATAATTCAAATAACATCACAGTGTAATTCAAATAAAATTAAAGCGCATTGCCTTCTCTTTGAATAACTTTTTGTTACTGTTTGTTTGTATAAACGTGATCACCATTTCCACATTCACCACTGAGCGATTGCTCTCCTCTACCCGATCAAATGAGGTGGGCGGGGCTGGGGGCTTCGGGTGATGCAGTGTCCCTGCACGTCTTGTGCCTTTGACTTTAGTGGTGCAGTTTTAATGACTGAATCTTAAACTGTGTCAACTCTCTTATCGCAACCATGGCAACTGCGCCAGCCATTTTTTTTCACAACAGTGGTTGGATGAGGAACTATTCAGAACCTGGTTAAAGCCCGTCGATGGTAATGTATGAACTATCTGCAGTAGGACATGGGCATTAAAAGTGGCATTAAAAATAGCAATAGGATCACTCTGAACCTGCCCAGAGCTCCCAGAGCTCCCAGAGCTTCCAAACAATGCACCGACTGAGTGTAACATGTTTTTATTGTGATGACAGTTCATACACGCCGTGAATATTTTTCCACGTTTTCTAAATCAAGTGAAAGTTTGCGAGCTCTTCGGTGGAGCAGCAGAAACACACAAAGAATGAAGGTTTTCAGGTGTCGTCAACAGAACAGAAGAGCAGCAGATGCTTCCCCGAGTGCTTCCTGAGCAGCCATTGGACATATTCGGTCTCTGCTTGTGCCTTCTGTTTAGCCAGATGCTTTAAGGAGGCCAGGAGTCGAGCGCTGAGCTCACGCTGTTTATTTTTCATACATGTCGGACCGGCACAGAAAGATGGATTTCAGCAATGTCGCCCGTCTCTTTCTGAGATTTCTTCAGGCCTGTCATTTTCCAGCGTTTGCGGCTTTTAATGTGCGTGAGCCCTGCTGAGAGTAATTTTTGTGTGAAACTCAAGCCTGTGTTAAAACGCCTCCTTGAGAGATGTTTATACCCGAGCAATTTAAGCAGCGGAGGCCAGAGCAGCGCGGCCACTTTACGTCTCCACTGTGTTTGGCCTTCGTCACGTGTTATTTTTTCCTCTTTTAAGAGAAAATTCCAGCCATTGTTTGCCAACTGGATCTGTCTGTTCTGAGTTACTCGGACATTTGAAATCACTGGTTCATTTGGTTGTTGACTCAAATCTAGATTAACAGGAAAATAATCTGATGATGATTGGAAAACAACCTCTCCTCTCTCTTCTCAAGCCAAAGCTAAATGTGGTCGTCGGCACATTTCAAAGGCGATCAGGAATCAAATGAGTGTATCAGACCGAGGGCATCAAACCCTCCACCCTGTGTTTCTCTGACCTCATTCCAGCTAATTGGCTGAAGCTGTGGTGGGTTTCTGTCCCTTTGGTGTCCGTTCCAATTAAACACAAAACTTAGCATCCCTCGGCCGTTTGTGAAACAGACCAATGGGACGATGTGATTTCCTGACGTTCATCACGGGAGCAGCTCTACTCCACCTGCTCCCTCCTCAACGCCCACTTCAGACGCTCAATGTTGAGTGTGAAACCACAGCCACATCAAGCTGAGCCGGACTCCAGTTTCAGCTATAATGCTTTACTTGTCTTGGTAAACAACTACCAGTGCTGTTCAATGACTTTATTAAAGCAACACTATGCAACTCTTTCACCGTAAATAATCGATCGGATCACCATCACACCTCACCAGTTGTGTCTTCCACTGGCTTCACTTGCATATTTTTGTTCATTAGTGGTGTTTGTAGAGTCTAGATTTTGTTCCAATCATCTCCCAGCACTCCTTGATAATCCAGATGTTTTGGGAAAACAGGAATTTCAGCCTCTATCTCAAACATCTGCTCACCTTCATATGGCGTTTCTATCCCGTTTTGACTATTGTGGCTTCTAGTTTTTTGTTTTTTATTGCGTTCTTGTAGTTGCTTCTCTTGGTGGCAGAGGCAACTGTTTCTTTGAAAAGTTGCATATTGCTGCTTTAAGAAGGTTCAGCATGTTTATATGGATGCAGTGGCCGTTTGACAATGCTGTGCTGGTTTTCTGTTGCTTCTTCACTCAGTCATTGTGTGGCCCCAGCGGCACTTTACTTTTTTGTTGTTTATGTCACTGAACAGAGCAAGTGTTCGCTCCTAGCTGGCAGGGATGAGGCAGGAATTTCCTCTATTTGCCAACAGAAGTGAAACACTGAAAAAAGAAGTCCACATTGTTGAGAACTATCCACGGCCATTTTTATAATTCTGAGGTGGATGAGTTACTGCAGCCTGAATGTGCAGCTCAAGGATGCACAGGTCTCAAGTCGGGCGTCACTTCCCTCCTGCGTCTGTTATCATGTCTCGTTTAATCAGGCCGGATCAGGGATCATCACACGCCTGGATGAGGGACGTAAACATGCATTCATCACACACACTCAGGATCCAGCTACATAAATCAGCTGCAGAAGCCTTATCTCTGAAATGTGAATGCAGCACACACGCTCCCAAGGTGTGTGCACCAGCGGCATTATTCGATACGCTGCAAACACACACAACGGCCAAGTGAGGTCGATTTAGGATGACACCCCTGCTGGGCTTATCCTTCTCAAACTTTTACACCAGAAGAAATCAGTATGAAAAATGTGGAAAACACACAGTGGTGGAGAAGGGCGGGGCTCAGATCTCTGCGCTCACAGCCCGCCAGATCAATTACAGTTTGCTCCTCAACCTCAAAGCGGTGCTGCTTGATCTTCATCACATCCTGGAGCTGCGTATCAACACCACCTCACAGTTGGTCTTCAGAGCTCTTGATTTTGGTGTTATGAATGAAGGTGAAGAGGTTCTAGATGGAAACGGGGAAAATAAGGTTTCTGTGGGTGAACTCACGCTGGCCCTGTTGTGTCTCAGGAAGTTCTGGTTGGAAGCTTTGCAGATGCTTCTAGGCAAGGGAGTAGGTTTGATTTTGACATTGGTGGCATTTATTTTTCAGGATGAAAAGATTCTCGACGGAACCTCCGTTGTGGTTTTCCAGATCACGCTAAGATCTGGTTCCATCACGAGGTTTCTCCTGTTAAAGGGAGTTCTGCCTCACCAATGCTGCAAAGTGCAGGGCGTGGGGAGAGGGGCTTAACCGGCTTGCCTGTTCGAAGCCATCATGTTCAGACCTTTTGGAGCTGTCTACCAAAAAAATCCAGCTCAGATTTGGAGCCACAGTTTTGTATGCAAGTGTTTGATTTTGAATGTCACACAGTTTTATCTTTTATTGAAGCTCATAATTATGCTGAGCTGCAAGTGACTTCACGGCTCCAAACTGTGTGTTAATATTTGTGATAACAAACTGTTGTCTGGTTCTGTGGTGCACAAATCCAGTGTGAGTTCTCGCTGCAGCAGCAGGGTGACGACTCCGCAGCACTTGGGGACGCTGAGCAGTCGGGCAGATGTGTGTGCAGAACCAGGGAGGTGTGTGTGTGTGTGTGTGTGTGTGTGTGTGTGGGGTGGGGTCCTGTGCCACCTGGACTGAGTCTCCCTCACCCCCTCAGACGGCGCCGACCCTGCCCACCTCTGCTCCCGTCCAAGTGTTTGCTTTGCCGTGTTTGTGTGAAAGAGGGCGGACAAGAGGGTGCAAATGCAGACAGGACGGGTTCCATTTTTCTCAGCCGTCTTACATCGCCGTACTCCTTCTCCTCGCTTCCACAACCCTCGTCCCAGCGTGCCCACTCACACCAGTTATTAAGTCATTACAGGAGATCTTGCCACTTTGTAGTGCAACAAAACACCTGGAAAGAGAAAAGTAAAGGCAGTACTGAGTAAAGACTCCACTGAGATGGCAGCCAATGCAAAACTCGCCTCACTTCACAGACTTTTATCTCATATTTGAGTGTTTATTCTCTGTCAGAAGGCCGACGTGCCGCCTGTGGGGAGAACACGGAGTTTGCCTCCACTCAATATCTCTTCAGATCTGCAGGTGGGAGAGTTATAGTAGTTATTTTATTTTACAGGAGGGAGAGAAACTGCCGCAACGGTAGCTGTGTCTTTCCTCCCAAGAGGACAAAGCGGAGCCGGCCGAACGCTGAGCGGCTACAACCTCCTGCAGAGCCTCAGACGGTGGCAGAGCGCGGCAGCATTCCAGCGTGGCTGCAGGAGCGGCCGTCTGCGGGCCGCCTCAGTGTTTACCTCCGCTTGTTAGGCTGGTGAGAAGTCATCAGTTTATCCTGGCAGAGCCGCCGACTGCAGGACAAGAGCTGGCGGCTGCCGACAAGCCGCGAACCAGTCTGGGTTTGTGTCTTTGGTGTCGCGGGGAGGACAGCTGAGGGACGTCTTTCCTATTTTAACCATTTCTCAGAATGTGAATCTGTCTTAAATCTTCAAAATCCTTGTTTTTGATTTCAGTCATAACTAGAAATAATTACATCTTTGATGTCAGAGTTGAAACTTGAAACACTTGCCCCTCCGTCTCCGTCTCCGCTCCGCCTCCCGCCCCACACAGCGGCGTGGCGTTCCGTCCGCATGCTTATTTTTAGCGCCGCTGCATTAGGACTTGATTTAAGAGGACACGGATCCCATCATGCCGCGCTCCCAGAGAGGGCCAGCTGTCATCCGCTAATATATGAAGTCCGCACTGAATTAACGGGCTAGTTTGACAGTGGGATATCTGTGACCCCACGGCCAGTTCAGACATACATTTTACAGAGAGGATGATTTTTATACGGCCATTACTCTAAATGATTGCAGAGGCGGAGGAGGCCTCCTTTGTTCTTTGATCCGCGGGATTTATTTTCTTTCACAATGCAGGATTAATCCTCCCCAGTGAGGAGGCACATGACGAGGGGGATTTATTACTGTTTATTAGGGGTGCAACGATACACAAAATCCACGTTTTGGTTCGGTACGTTTTTGTCACGGTTCGATACTTTTTCGATACAAAAAAGAGGCATTTCCATGCCTTGTTTAAACTTGTTTATTAAAAAATGTAATGTATCTGGTGCATTATACAGTACCTGTCTGCTGTGCATACTTAGCATCGTATAAAACAAACACAGCACCATGTAAAAATAATAATGATAATAATAATAGTAATAATAATAATGATGATACTAATAATAATAATAATAATAATAATAATAATAATAATAGTAAATAAATGTATCTGATGGAGAAATATACAATGTAGTTTAGCATCTTCCATCAGGGTCATACTTAACAAGGATGACCAGTTTTGAGTTTTCAAAAAAGGACACTTGCAGCGGGGGTGCAGGCGCACCTGTATGGCCGGAGGGGGGGTCACAGACGCGTCAGCGGTGGTGGTTCATGCAGATCTGTGTGTGAGTGTGTGTGTGTGTGTGGGGGGGGGGGGGGCTCTGAGGGCTTCATGGAGGAAGCGGGTTCTCAAACACTGATGCCGAATAACAGCCCAAAGTTCTCCTGCAGCTCCTAACTCACGCTGCTGCACAGGCCCCGCCCAACAATTAGGAAGACTGAGACTAATTATCGTGTTTGTTCACTTTGCTCAACCGCCTTCGGCATGAAGGTAAAATCAGAAACACGGAAGATGTGAATGTAAGAGCTTCAGCTGGTGGAACTGATCACAGAAGAAGCTGCTGCTGCTGAGAGAGACTTTTGTCTCAGCAGCTTGGACTGAATGAATGTGGGAGGCGACAGCTCGGAGTAGTCGACCGCAGATCCACTGAGCTTTCAGCACAGAGCACCTCGAGGTTGAGAAAATATAAAATTGAAATATATAAAAATATAAAATTGCATATTGTTCAATTCAATCTGTTGTTGGCTCCAAACTGGTCACCCTGGAGGAGGTGGTGGAGGGCAGGATTCTGACAAAACTGCTGGCAATCACGGCCAATTCCTCACCGCCTCCACAATACACTGGACCAGCTGAGGAGCAGCTCCAAGGAACGCTAGGAAATCATTCCTACCCACAGCAATCAGACTGTACAATTCATCCACCTCTGTCAGAGCCTATCTATCTATCTATCTACCATAGGGCGGACCGAACCGAGACCACTGTATCACGGTTCGATACAGATACATGTATTGTTGCACCCCTACTTTTTATTTATGATTTTTCTGAAGAACACAACTCTTTTTCAAAGAGGACAAGATGGCGAGACCTCCCGTCTTTGCCTGGTTTTCATCAATGTGCTTTTAACACAACAGCTGCTTTGCAGAAAAGTCGAATAAGAAGATTTTCAACGTGTGTTTCTACTGCGATCTCCATAGTTCACCAGCACCAGCCTCTCAAAGCCCTCAGTGATGATAATCTACTGATGGTATGAATTGGGAAAAAAAAAAAAAGACAACTTTCCAAAAGCTGGTTCTTCTGAGCAGCTGAAGGTTTCCTCCCGACGCTGTAAATGGACTCGCTTTCCGTCTCAGTCTGGCTAAAGAAACATTTATCTGACACGTTTGTTGAAGTGCACCTGATGCACACTCCTGCTGCTGCTGCTCGAGTGCCTGGCAGAATAAATCAGCGGCTCCTTGAGTGCCCGTGTTGTCTGAAACCATTTTCCATTAAATGCAGAGAGCTTTGACATTTATTCCGTGTCGCTGCTGCAGCGACAGCGTCACAACAGTCACGGCCGCGGCATTTAAAGGTGCGTTAAAGTAATACACGGGAGGGAAAGAAGCCAACGTCGATCAGAGTGGAGGGCGTGTGTCACTCATATGGCAATTACTGCCAACAACATTGTGATTTGCTATTTCAATTACTGTGAAATAAACACATGGAGCCACTTTGATTAATGACACAATCGTGCGCATTTGCACATGCACAACACTTTTGGAAGAAATCGGAAAACTTGACAATAAAACAACAAAAAATAAAGTCTCTCTCAGCAGCAGCAGCTTCTTCTGTGATCAGTTCCACCAGCTGAAGCTCTTACATTCACATCTTCTGTGTTTCTGATTTTACCTTCATGCCGAAGGCTGCTGAGCAAAGTGAACAAACACGATAATTAGTCTCAGTCTTCCTAATTGGTGGGCGGGGCCTGTGCAGCAGTGTGCGTTAGGAGCTGTAGGAGAACTTTGGGCTGTTTGTTTACGCTGAAACTAAAGCTTCGGCATCAGCGTTTGAGAACTCGCTTCCTCCATGAAGCCCTCAGACCCCCACCCCCCCACCCCCACCAGCTGACAGACGGTTAGCCCCTACAAGGCTGTTTTAAGCTTTTTCTTTTCTCCCCCGCCCCCAAAGAAGGCAAACACACTCCAGACAGATGTCATTTCCTGCTTTCCGGCCGCTCTCGCCATGAGTGACACTAAAAACATCTGCCAGCCGTCGTCCTGCTCGGCTGCCGGTGCATAAAAGTCAAAGCGGTGATGGGACGTACGCCTAAAAATAGCCTTGCTCAGTGCCTTGTTTCTTTTTACATTCTGTGTCGGTGATCCACGACCTTCTCTACACGGTGACCAGCGTCTCACACACACACACAGGCACGCACACACACCACACACGATCCTCTCCAGCATTGTCGTGTTTGCTAAGGCGTCCGCTCACCAGTCAGCAGCAGCATCAGCATTTGCGTGACATCATCCAGACCGACTTCTAACACATTCAATCATTTATCCTCCAATAATAACATAAAATGCTTCCAGACTTCTTCTTATGTTGAAGTTGGGGGCCTCTTCAGGACCCCCCCCCCCCAGTAATTTATATTTATCCAATTAAATTAGATACAATACGAATAAGTGTATGTCAATTGTGTGTAATTGCTTGTAATGTTTCTTTAAGAATCATGAAATATCTTATCAGTCAGTATATACAGTATATATATATATATATATATATATATATATATATATATATATATATATATACACACACACATATCTATATATATATTGGAGCGTCTTGCTTATGCGGATATGGTTACCAGCCTGCACGTGTGTGACAGAATGAGGAGGGACATGTGGACGCACAGACGCCTCCCGAGGCTTCACCATAACAAAGGAGCTGGAATGTGTTGAGCTGAGCGGTGTGCGAGCGTCCCACGCTAATATTTAGCTTGAGTTGCAGGACGAGAGTTGTGGTTACGCAAACGTTCCTCCCTGCAGGCATAAATAATCCCATCAGTGGGGGTAAGACTGGTGGTTACCGACCAGCTTATGGAACGAAGATCCAGGACTTTTGCTCCCATAGAAAACCTATAAGATGTACAAATATCCTTCCTTATCCTTTATTTCAAGGGCGGTATTTAAAGTAATTTATTTCCTTGAGTGTTTTATGCAAAGCAGCAATGCGTCAATATTATATAGGGAGATTCCTGCTTCCTTTGCAGCAGCTTCAGTCAAACGCTGTGACGGCGCATAAATCTGCTGATTTATTAGCTAACAGTTGATGATTAAATACACACTATTTATGACTCGCATTTAGTGTTGGGCAGGCTACTTTAGTAATTAGTTACAGTTACTAGTTAGTTCTCCCAAAAAAACACAATTCGTTACTCAGTTACAAATTATAAAAGTAATTAGTTACTGCGGAATGCAACTATTACTTTCAAGCAAATGCTCAAATGTGTCGGAACTTGGTCTCCACCTCCACCCCTGTTTAACGGAACTTAAAATACATGTGCATGTTCAATTATTTATGATAAATCTGAATATTATAATGAAATGGACACTTAATTAGCGCTCCGGACTTGATTTACAAGTCCCTGAAACCAGTGTTGCCAAGTCCGCTTATTATAAGATACTTTGGGCTTGTTTTCCTGTAAAGTTGATTATAGATATTGGTCACGTTTTTTGGGGGCTTGTTTCTAAGGTTTAGGTGCTTATTTGGGCTTCTTCACTCCTCTATAATAAGTTGCCCAGCAAGTTGTCCCCCTCTGACCCCGATGGCAACGAGTCCGAGCCAGAGGCAGAGAGAGAGAGTCAGAGGCAGAGCGGGGCAATTTTCTGGGTAGGAAAACGTCAGTGGCACTAAATGAAAACAAGAGCGACTGATGGTGGACTGTAGGAGAGCTTTTGAGTAACAATTGTTGGGACAAAATGGGCGAAATACGGGAAGAAATATAAGACTGGGAGAAAGGGAAAGGAGTAAAAGAATGGATTCGTGTTTTCTAATGTTAAATAATGGAACACATTTTAAAAGCGTACAAACCGTTTTTTTAATCTTCCCTCCCCAGAGCCAGGGGGCTCCGCAGCAACGGTCGCTTGTTTTGGGCTGGTTTTCACAGGCCTGCTTGCTTTTTTGTCTTGTGAGATCTGGCAACACTGCCTGAAACTCGGGAAAGACACTGGACTACACTACACCCCCCTTCCCCTCTCCTGCTGACGTGCCCCCCATGTCCATCCGACCCTCAGCCACACAGCACGCCTGCGCGCACACACACACACACACACACACACACACACACACACACACACACACACAGGCATGTAATGATTTAAAATGCCCACATCAACACAAATGTAAACTACAACAGCGGGACAGTCTGCAGTGCTAATGCTAAACGCTAATCAGTCCTGTCAAATTGTGCCACGGTGACATAAATCAGCGGGTGCTGGAACACACTAATGATCTCTGGGCGGTTCGGCGTCCGGTGAAGCCGGTAAAGACAACGCGGCGCAGCCACACGAGACGTCGCCTGAAACGATAACATTTTTTTCCTTTGGCAAACGAGTGACGCCACCTGTCGTGTCGCGGGAGGGCAGGTCGCGTCACGTTGGCCTGTTCATTGACTTTGCATGTGAAGTGGTTGCATCAGGTCGCATCACGTCCGGTGTGAACGTGGCTTTAGAGATCTAGTTGGTCTGATGAAGGAAAAAAACGCTTCAATTATCATTTTCTGCAATTTTTTGGCAGTAACGGTGACGGCGTTGTAATGATGGGAAGAGTAATGTATTAGATTACTCTGAAAAAAGTAGCGCTGTTAGTAAAGCTGTTATTTATAACGCTGTTATTTACTCCGCTGTTCCTATCACTGCTCGCATTCACCAAAAAGTCTGCTGTGCTGACGTTCCGTCCGTGTAACGTCATTGATCGGTTGGTGATTGATTGGTGTCTCAAAAAGGCCCAGAGCGACGGTTCAGCTCCTCGTCAGTCTGGTGCATCATCAACCTTTTACAGGTCTTGGTATGAGTGGGACGATGGCAGAGAGAACGCGCTCTCTCACTCCCGCACACACATTATATCATTTAAGAGCAGCTTTGCCTCGTAAAGACGCTGATGTTCAAGAACTGAGGTCAAAGTTTGTCTTTGGGTTGATGATCAACTCAAAGCGCGATGGTTAAACTCCCGGTCCGCCCGGCCGGCTCCCTTGGCAGTTTGTCCCGTCTGACGAAGCCTTCCTGGCAACAGCGAGTGAGGAACATTTTTTATCTTTTTATTGGTCCAAGTTTCCAGCTCTCAGCAGAATAAAGTAGATAGCAGATAGACGTTTTACAAGAGCTTCTTTTACACACAGCGGTGGACTCGGGTCGGGTCGCTTTCTCTATTAGAGCTGCCAGCACGCCGGGAGCCGCTCGCTCCGGGCGGCCGGCGTTATGGCGTGAATAAAAAGGCGTGCACACGTACGGTACGTCGGCACCCGGCGCAGAAAGACGCGGCGAGAAGGAAAGAGAGAGAGAACACACAAAAACTCAGGACTCTTGATTTATTGACTTAATAACCTTTTGACAGTCGGTAGCCAACATTGTTGATTCAGAGCTCGTCAAGAATGTGAGCGCAAACACAGGAGACGGACGTGGACCGAACCGGGCCTGCTGCCCTCAAACTGCTCTAATGATGTACAGCAGAAGGACCACAACAAGGAGACCAGTCCCCCAACTGTGTAGACATGCTGCAAACACCTACGCGCGCGCACCCACACACACACACACACACACACACAC
>CAESWR010001145.1:737501-750294 GCA_903171835.1 Mullus surmuletus | reverse complement strand
GTAGTTTTTCACCAAGTACTTTTTTACTCATACTCAAGTAAGTTTTCAGATGATTACTTTTTACTTTTATTTGAGTCATATTTTTCTAAAATAACAACTCTTACATGAGTACAAATTTTGGCTACTCTATAAACCTCTGCCTGAGGGCAGAGAGCAGAAACACACGTCCACTTCCTCTCCAGCACTGCTTTGGCTGCAGGCGAACACGGATGCAATGAGCCGTCATCCAGAACCGCACACACACGTTTTTGAAAAGCAAGGAAAGAAACACACACACACATCCCACCAAGGAAAAAACTAATTTGCTCCTGTGGCAACAGCCCACATCACAAGCCTTGGCAGCCTGCTCTGACAGTGAAATCCTCACGTGACCTTGTGACCTCGGCGCCCCCCCGCTCTGACGGATCCGCTCCACTTTCCTTTTGTTTGCGGTTTGTTGCTCGAATTTGTTTTTGAATATCCAAACTTTTTTCGGCCTCAAAACACAAACTTTAATCACAAGCGGTCGCCCTCTGCGCATTGTCTCTCCTGGCGGGTCAGTGCTTAGCAGAAACCCGAGCCCACCCTCAGCACTCCGTCACTCACATCCTCGTCCGCCCACAGAGACGCCAAGCGTCGCGTTTCCTCCCAACATCTCCCCCCAGGAAAGTGACACTTGCTCTTCTCTTACACGAGCTGCGATGAAACCATAGCCGGGCGCCAGGCGGCAGATTTCAAAACCACCTCCTTGCTGATCACATGACCGTATCGTGTGTCTCTGGCCTCGCTTCCTGTTTCCTTGTTGATGTCTGGTGTGTGCAGGTGTTTATGTGTCCTATCTTTCCATCAATGGACGCTGTTTCATCGCTGCCTTTTTGCAAGGCGTTTTTGTGTTGCCTTTTTAATCCTGAGTTTTTTGTCTTTGGGGCTAAAAGAGGAACATTTTTATGCACTGCAACAGACTCAGACTCCTCATGCGGAAAAGCAGCTTCAGAACTTATTCTGACAGAGATAAATGTTGGGATGAAGCAAGAGAGTTACTTCAAATACACACACACACACACATAGTGAGATTAAAAGCGGTGAGCCGAGCAAACAGATAAAAGATCTGCTTAGATTAATGGTTCTCTCCTTTCCCTCTGCTGGAAGCGGATCATTTTGTGAACAGAACTGACAGAAAAAAGGCAGCTCGGGAGGTGAGAGATCACAAACGGGAGGGAAAAAACCAATAGAGTGACTCCGGAAATGTCCTGCTGACGTCCCGAGGGTGACGAGCTCCGTCTTAGATCACAGCCCTCGTCACAGCGACTCCTCTGATAACGGGACGCAATGAACCGCACACACATTTTAAAAAGCAAGGAATGAAACACACACACACAATCACAAGCCAAGGCTGCTGTTTGCTTATCACAGTTGTCTGCTGAAGTGTGTGTGCGTGTGTGTGTCTTGATTATGATGTATGTGTGGAAATGCTAATTACTTCCATTGACACGGTGGCATTTCACAATCGAACAAAGACAGCCAGAAAGAGTGTGTGTGTGTGTGTGTGTGTGTTTTGTGAATCAGACCGAAACAAAGTCAGCGTTTGGATGAAAGTATAAATCCGGAAGGAGAGAAGTCACGGTTCACGTGTTGTGTGTGTTGGTGTGCGTGTTGTTGTGTGTTTCGGTGTGTGTGGCAGGCGTGACTCAGGAGCGGCCGATGCTAAATGTGACAAACACGTGTGATTACAATCTTGACAAAGGTAGATCCGTCCCGCTACGTCTGCAGATGCGGCTTTCACTGATTCCACCACCCGCCGTCTCTCCGTTGGAGGAAAGTGAATTTCACACTCCGGAGTCGTGACTCGGCAGCAGGGTGTGTGTGTGCGCGCATGTGTGCGTGTGTGTGTCTCTGCGGGAGGCGCGCAGGCTCACATTGATTACTGTGGCAGAGCTGCGAGTCGATGCCTTGCCGCACTCGGGACTCCTGTGCAGCTCTGAGTCCCCCTGCCGGAGCGGCAAACTTTACAGAAGGAGTGTGTGAGCAGCTTACACACACACACACACACACACACACACACACACACACACACACACACACACACACGCTTCTGCAACTATCAAATATAAGAAGTGAGTGTCAGAGTGAGGCTGAGGGTAGATTGACTCCGCCCCCTCAGCAAACACTCAGACACGGTGATGGATGAGTGTGACGCAGTCGTACCACGGTGAGATTTGGACAAAGTATGGTAATGTCCTTCCTCCTCCTCCTCCTCCCATCACTGTCTCTCCTCCAGTATTTAAGGTTATCAGCGTCTCCGCCCTGCTCTTACTAACCTCAGTTCTCAGTGGAGCTCCATCAGTGGTGTGAGCACTCAGTGCACTCTGTCTGAAGAGCTGCAGCAAACACTCATCCCCAGACATGCGTACACACACACACACACACACATCCCAGAGTCCCAGAATACTTTTAGAACCATCAAAGATCAACATCAAATATATTTGAGTTGCTGCTGTTTAATTTTCTCTCATGCTCGGCTGGCGGTGAAACAGCCTGACTGATTTTTATGGTTTTATTCAGTTCAAAGGTTTGTGTGTGTGTGCGTGTGTGTGTCGCCGTATTTAATGATCTCCTCCGAGTCTTTAGAGCATTTGCCTCCATTATTTATCAGAAGCACAGGGTAAAAAAACCCCGAAATGTCCGTCATTCGGCCAAGAGAGGAGCTTCTCAAATGAACTTTTTGTTAAAAGCTGCGAGCGCGGTGACTCAGCGAGCGCGCTGGAGTTGCAACGAAGATGAGGCTGAAGGCTGAGGGCTTCTTACTGTTTGTGCTCCACCTCGGAGTTACTGGAGCATCGTTTCCTCCAGCGGAACATAAACTGCTGCTGAGGTTTGAGGCCTTTGGGTGTCATTTTCCGACAGGATACGGACATAAAGATAAATGAAATTGAATGTTTGCTAAATTAATGATCCAGAAAATAACCGTCCACTCTTGTTGGGTTTGTTTTCTGGGTTCAAACCGCAACACACAGAAAAATAACCAGAATATTGTCCTTTGTGCCATCACCTGATCACCATTGTCGTCACAACAAAGATTAATTAGCAGCTTTTATCACCCAAAAGGCTTTGTTTTTATTGAGGATTACGCGTGACTCATCAGCAGGTCGCAGCTCTGCCTCTCAGTCATTCGCACCGGGTTAGGCGACCCAAACTCCGCTTCAACTGCAGTCGTCTAAGGCTCGGATTTTCCCAGGAGCTGTCGGGAGCCGAATGTGCCGCTTAGTGAACGCCAAAATGTTTCCACTTAGTATGCAAATAAGATGGCGTCTGTCTGTCAACCTGCTTGAGCGAGCGTTTGGACGTGATGCCGCTACCGCAGCCGCTTCTGTGAGAGTATTTTTGTACAAACAAGGAGTTTGCCTTGGTGTTTGTATTATAAGTGTAAATGTAAAAATATCCACACTCAAATATACAAAAATATATACACTGTCTATACAACAACACATCTCCCCTCCGGGTCTGATCCTGCTTTCAAAATGACATGGAAATCTTGTTCGGATCTGAACGGTGGCGGCGGTGGCGGCGGTGGCGGCGGTGGCGGCGGCGTGTCAGGTGTGAGCTGCTGCTGGTCTGACCTTGGATCCACCCAAAGCTCACGTGGGAGGAAGTTGGTGATGAAGAGGAGCGCAGAGTTTCATGAGTGATGGCTTCGCCGGCTCCTTCTCAGCTGGTGGCTGCTCACTCTGCTGGAGTGACCTTGGAGGGTGGTGGGCTACAGCTGTGCCAAGCAATACCCATCCTGCTTTGGACCAAATCATGATGGGTATGCATGTGAGGAGGTTTGGCTGCTGGATTGTGCAAAAAGTTTTTTTTTCTCGCGCATCTGAGTGGGTGACCTCGCGTTTGGTTCAGCAGATGTTTAATTAAAGCTCCGTCTGTAGATCAGCAGCTCGCCTCCGCATGGCCGCGTCTCATCAGCAACAATCGGCGCCAGCTTCGCCTCCTCTGTTCTCAACTTCCTCGTCACGCAGTCATAACACGAGCTCTGGAATGAGGGGAGGTCTCTGTCCATTTCCAGACACGTCGGCCATCCTTTCGGGACAGGCAGCCGTGCAGCTCTGCTTCCGGCCGGTGAAACTCGCCTTTGTTTGGACCGCTGCCTAAACAAGTGGAGGGGAAGTGGAAGCCTAAGCGGAAAACAAAACGCAATCTGACAAGGAGGAACAGGAAGCAGTAGAAACTGTAGAGACTCACCTGTGACCTTTCGTGACCCCGGTCCCCTTCCAGTGTTCATCCGACCCACCATCCTCCTCCTCCCCCTCCTCTCGGTGCGGCCGTGGACCTCTAATTACAAACACAAACACACTGTCACAGCTGAGAGGACGACGCAGGTTGCAGGTTAATCAGAGATCAATTAATTAGAGTAGATCCAGCTTGAGCGTTTTCAAAAGACTTCACCTTCTGTCCAACGTGATGCTGTTAGCGTGAGCCGGGCGAGATGGTCGCCATCAGCGGGCAAGAAAAATCCAGCTTGCTTTAGTTCATCTGGATCCAGCCACTAACTCACCGCCATCATGATGAGTTTAGCTTTAGGTTAGTCAATAAAAAATAAACACACACACACTTTTCTATTCTTAACACTGTCTCCATTTACATGCAGTCAATATTCGGGGGAAGCTCCATATTCCGGTTACTGAAACATTCGGAATAACCCGTTTACATGCATGAGCAAACAGGGTCATTCCTGCAAACATGGTCACCGTCAATTGAGACATCCTGATCAAACAGCGATGCATCTGTTAAAAACCCTGCTTGGCGTAACTTTCTTCTCACCTTTTTGTAGATCTGGCTGTCCCGCTACTGTCTACCAAATTCCACGATGAAGTGATTGGTTTCCGCCTCACTCCAAAAGTGTGGCGAGGTGTTGCTCTTGTGTTTGGCCATGTTTACAAGTAGTTTCTGGACTCAAAGGACCAAGATTCCTTGTCAATAGAACATGCGAAGAACACTAATTCATGTTGCTTTTGATGGGGAGATCCTGATCGGCTTAGAAAAGGTTTTTAATCAAAAATAATAATAATAATGATAACACGTTAGAATAAATTCAATTGTCTGTCTCTTCAATATTCCGGTTAGAAAAGGCTTATTGACTGCATGTAAACGTAGCCACTGTGATGTCTTTGGTGTGAGGACGGTGAGTAGCCGCTGTCTGTCCTTCTCCGCCGCCGCCGGTGGGTCACACATCATTAACCGTCCCGTTGAGGCACACCCGGGTCGTCACATGACCCCGGCGAACGTCCCGGGGGTCCCGGTGAGCTCGGCCGGCCATGAAATGGGCTCAGCTATTTTGGTGTTTGAGTCCAACAGGAAGTCCAGCAGGCAGCAGGGGAATTCAACTTCCTTTACTTACTGAATTGGTGGCTCTAAAACTAGACTGACCTAAAACCAGACAACGATCTTGGACACGTTCTCTCTGTTGGATAGGTTGAGGCACCTTGGAGGGGTGAAACACAGAAACCACAGAACCCGAGAATCTTGTTCATCACATAAACTCAGTCTTACTCCTGGGTCTGGGTCTGGACCTTGGTCTGGGTCCACCTCACATTTTCCAGCAGATGATCAAGAAGTGGAAACAGCCAGTTTCACCCACAAGTCACACTTCAGACAGGCAACAGTCCCGTCTTCTTAATGTTCTTAAGGTCTGCTGCCGGCCATTAAAGAGAATGCAGCCTGCACACACCCAGCGTGATGTCAAACCAGAGTGAGTCACACACACATCACGCCTTCTACAAACTGTTGCTTCATCCATGGATGGCTCGGGATCTCAGACTGGGATTCCTTCAGTGAATCTGAGGCTGGACCTTCCAGACAGCAGAGGAACATTTGAGCCACTCGTCAGATGGTCAAACAGCTGGAACGTGACTCCATCAGACTTGCGATGAGCAAAACTCAATGCGGAAAAGCAGCTGATTGAAAATTCCGCCCTGACAGTGAGAATGTTCGTGGAGGGTAGGGATGAGTCCCAAAATTCGGCACTTTTTTGGTACCGACCGAATTGAGCCCGAAGTACCGAGTATCGATTCACATGTCGTCAATCGGTACCTAAACGCCCGTTTTTGTTCTGTTTGTTTTTTTTACACTTGAACGCACATTCACGTCTCGTCTTGCATGCGGCCGCGGTGATGGCATTTGATCGTCGATCGCGGAAATAAACCAAGACCGCGGCTATCAACACGCGTCTGCTAAGGAGGCAGAGTTTCTCCATGCGGAGACCCTCTGGCATGTGATCGAACGCAGCCGGACCGGACCGCAGCCACTTAAAAACGCAGCTTTCTGCCGACATGGAGCAGAGACGTGGTGCCAGTACCAGACCATCGCTGGACCTTTAACTCCTCCTCCGAGGACACTTTTTGTGGCTGATTTACCGAAAAAGGACTGAGAGGAGGAAACGCTGGGCTTGTTTGTTTGTCATATGTTCTAACGTAGGAAAAAAAAGAAGTACAGTATACAGTAATTTATTTTTTATTATAATCTATTTATTTTAAGTTACTTACTTTCTCATACACATTTTTGTCAAGTTCTTCCACAAGTTATTGAGAACTAAATGTTCAGAATTTGAAGTTTTGACTATATGTTAATAATACACAAAATCATTTTAATTACCTATGCAAAAAAGTACCTAAAACAGGTACCGAAAAATACCGGTATCGATTTGCAAGTACCGAGTATCGGTACCGTATCGGTTCAGATGTGAAAGGTACCCATCTCTAGTGGAGGGTAAAGTCCCGAGGTCGGAGGAGGAGTGGAGCCCTCACCTCGCTCCCAAGTGGAACCTTTTCACTCCATCTGTTAGCATGCTAATGAAAGTTCCACAGCTGAAGCATGCAGGGAGGCAGCGCCATCGCCATGGCGAGGACGAGGGAGGCTGAATGAGATTTGATTGGGAAACAAAGCGTTGTGTGTGTGTGTGTCTGTGTAAGAAGATGAATTACAGAAGACTGTAATTGCTTCTCGTGTATTCTGCACTTTCTCTGTTGCAGCTGGAGTTTTTGTGTTTTTAAAAGTCGTGCATATTTTGGGTTTTTTTTTTCATTCTTTCTCTTTGCTGTAATTGGATTAAATACAACACAACTTTCAGAGAGAATGCTGCTTTGGAGGCGGCAGCAAAGCTAACAAAGACAAAAAGGCCTCAACTTTGAATGAGTCAGGTTGGAGCAGTTTGCTGGTCTTAACATCCTCCCACCAGGAAAGATCTTGTTAATGTATCCTGGTGGATATCGTGTCGAGTCAGACAGTCGCTTTCTTCATTGCACGTGACAGAATGATATTGACACATTAGTCGTGAAGTCGCAAATAACCTTTTAGAAACCCTCAGCAACTTCTTCTACGTTTGTGCTGCATTTGCTTATTACAAACATTCATTTGGAGTCCGGCTGCAGCGGCACGCGGCTGCATAACGGCACAGTGGGGCTCAATAATCAGATGCTCCTTTGCAAGTGAACACATTGCTCAGTTAAAGTTGAATTAGGATTTATTTATTTTTCGACTTTGTTGTTGTTGAATATTTAACGTTTACAGTGAAAACTTTGGAACAAATTAAGCTGAAATAGTTTGAAAATAAATGCTGCTCTCCTGTGGGAAGGCCCACCTGGAGGACGAAACACTTAGCACTTAACACTAAGCTAGCGGATGTTGACAGCTCAATGAAAAGTAGAAAACCAATTGTGAGCATATGGGTTTGTGAATCTGTCGGCGGACGTGTGTGTCAGGTTGTAACTGCAGTCATTGAAACACACTCAGATTCGTCGGAGGCTCTTTTAAAGCAGCTCGTGTTTCTGAGCCTCTCCCCGGACTGCCGCCCGCCGTGCAAACCTCTGAGCAAGGTGAGCAAAGCTAACAATCCCTAATTGGGACAAAACTCCAGATTGACCCGTCTGCTGCACTCAAAGGAGGCTCAGATGGTGCAGCAGATGCAGTAATTTGCCATGAGGATCCTCGTCGCAGCAAAGAAAATAATCCTCCGCCACTGGAAAAATCCAGCTCACATATCAGGGCGCCGTTACAGAGCGGGGGCTCCGGGGGGGAGCCTTCACTCCCAATGAAACGCCACGTCAAAGCTGATTCTACGTCTGCAAAGGTGTGTAATTCCACATTAGAGGTTTGAAAGACATCCAAGATGATGTTGCATTTATTGATTCTGGAGTCTGGCAGAATATTTTTTTTAAGTTTACATTAAGAGATTACATACAGCTGTCCTGCTCAATGTCCCGGCGTCCAGTGACTGATTAGAGCCGCGTCATGACACCAGGAGACGCCACCATCAGTCATGCTCTGACATGTAAAAACTGAATAAACCCAAAGAGGTTTTCTGTAATGTTTAAAGCCGCGTTCACACCACCTGTAACTTGGTGACCCATATCGCGTCTGACGTGTCCATAAAATGGCGCATTTTGTCACCATTGTGCCTGACGCTCTTGTCGCTTCAGTGACCAATTTTGCCAGATCTCACAAGACAAATAAGCAACCAGGACTATAAAAACAAGCCCAAAACAAGCAACCTTTTCTATGGACCCCCTCTTAAGTTTCCGAGGAGAGATATATAAAAAACAGTGCACGGTTTTAAAATCCATTCCATTATTTAACATTAGAAAACAGATTAATCCATACTTCTGCTCCTTTCTCTTTCTCCCAATCGGCAGTGGCTTAGATGGTAGAGCGGGTCCCGCTCTGTCTCGGTTGCTGTCGTAGTGTCTTTGGGTAAGACACCTTACCCACCTCTCCCCGTGTGAATGTGTATGAATGTTTGGTGGTCAGAGGGTCCATTTGGTGCACTTTGGCAGCCATGCTACATATGTAGCTTACCGCCACTGGTGAGTGTTTGTCTGAATGAATAATGGTTTCTGTAAGTGCTTTGGGTGCCTTGAAAAGTGCTATATAAATCCAATCCATTATTATTATTATTTTATCTTTGTTATATTTCTTTCCATATTTCGGCCACCTTGTCCTGGGCAAAACCAAGTCGCCCAGGTCACGTGAGGAAGGTCGCGCCTCACCGCGGCTGTACGTTCACTTTGCATGTAAAGTGGTCGCCCAATCATCTTCTCTTTATGCCCATTTGTCCAGTCGTGGAGCACCTGTTTGTTATCAGAGTATTGCTTTTCTAGTGTAAGTATTCCTTAATGATTTCCATCTCAGCTGTGTGTAGGAGGGGCCAGCGGGGGACTCTGTCACGACCCGCTCTGTATCCTCACACATTTCCTGTTTATCAAACGGAGCAGCAGCGTCTGATAGCAGCTCGCACTGCACCCGCCACCACCGCTGCCAGCCTCCATAATGGCCGGCCTGTCTCTGCCTGCTGGGAGGGAACGCCAGCGCCCAGACAGCTATTGTTTATAATTAGGCATTCCCAGTAGAGCTGCCAGTAGTGGACAAAAATTTCATACGAGAGCTCACGGGGCTCGAGGCCCCTCCCCCCCGCTGAGACACATAGACGTGCTGGAAGCGTCACAGGAGGTCACATTTGGGCGAGCAGGGATAAAGGAAGTGGGTCGAGATGTTGGAGGAAGTCCAGTGCCAGACGAGAGGTGAAGTGAGGACACGCTGGAGGCCAGAAACTTTTGTGATGGACGATTGCAGAACCTGCAATCAATTATTGCTCAAGAGGTCAAACAAGGTTTCGGGTTCTGGCACATCCAGCAAAAGCTTCTTTATTTGGACAAATTGTTGGAAGTCTTAGAAATACCTGAGTTATTAATAGATCACAGTGTCCAAAACCACGAAAACATTCTGCCTGGACTGCATGTACGTTGGTTAATGAAGTTAATTAGCATGTTCATGTTTCTGAGGGTCTCAGTCAGTAAAAGCTTCTCATGTTACGTTTCACCGTATAATAAAACATAAAAGCAAAGCAAACGTGTCATTCTGGCTGACTGACTCTCTCACATCCGTGTTAAACTCCGCCTCCAACATGGCCGATCCACAGATGCTCCGCCCCCTCCGCTGTGGTGGTGTGTCCTCAGGTTGGAGGGAAGAGAGAAGCTGTTAAATCATGAATCAGCGCCAGGTTTAGAAAGTCAGCTTCACGGTGCTCCCTGCACACACCACCTCCGCCGTGCTGTGCTGTTCGCGTGTGCGTTTGTGTGTGTGTGTGTGTGTGTGTGTTTGTGTGTGTGTGTGTTAGCATAGCAGGAGCCACTAGGAAGCAGCTTGTTCATCTTCTCTTCTTTTTATCATTAGTAGTACGGTACGTTGATGCTTGAATGAACCACGGCTGCTTCTTACATTTGCTCTTGTAAAAGCATGCGCTTTGCAAAGGTCGGGGGATAAGTAAAAAAAATCCCACTTAGGCTCCGCCTCCTCCACAGAAACAAACATCCTTGGCAGAGACAAAGAGGATTTTAAGAGGAAAGCAAAAGATGATTGAAGGAGGCAAATCAGTGGTCAGGCGAAGCAAACAGCTGCGTCATGTGACCCTGACAAGGCCGGAGCCATTTCAGCGGATTGCAGCGATTCAGGATCAAACGTCTGAGGGAAAACGAGCGCTGACAATCAGCTGACCTCGGCTGGCCGCCGCTCGGCGTGATGCTGGTTCCGCTCGGGCCCTCCGAGGTGTCGGCGCGTCATCAGGGTACAATCAGCTGGCCGGGTCGCTGCTGAGATGATTGGGCTGACTTTTTCCTGCAAAGGAGTCTATTCTTCAAAATTCCTTTTGTGAGAGGATTCGACCTCCGAGCGTCGAGGGGAGACGCCAAACAGCCCAAGTTAGTCTCCGCTGCTCAATGTGGCGTCTGTTCGGTCGCTATTGAAACCAGCTGGCGGCCGGCGGTCCTGCTGCAGGTATTTCCCCCGTCGCCCCTCGTTTGTCTCCGAGAGCATAATTGAAGCTGCCGCTCGCTGATTGCTAACAAATTCAGCTAAGCCTTAGGTCAAAGGTCACATGTATCAGGTGTCAGCAGCTCCTGCGTCTCGCTCACTCGCTCCTTTCATCTTCGGAGCGAAGCGGAGGAGGTGTGACCACCGGGGCTGCGCTCGCTCGCTGTGACCCTCTGGATTTTGTTTGGAAACTTCTCTGCTAAGTGAGAGTCGTGAAGAGGTCAGAAGGTGATGTGATGTCATTTAAATGGGCGTGTGATCAGCTGATGAGAAACCCACCAATGAACAGCAGAAGCTCCAAGCTCATTATTACCACAGAGCACTGGAGCTCTCTTTAGCTTACCTCAGCCAGGCTTATCTTATCTTAGCCTTGCTTATTTTATTTTAGCCTGTATTAATTTATTTCAGCCTAGCTTATCTTAGCCTAGTTTATCCTACCTGATACATAGATAGATAGATAGATAGATAGATAGATAGATAGATAGATAGATAGATAGATGGATAGATAGATAGATAGAGTACTTTATTAATCCCGAAGGGAAATTATATTGTCATAGCAGCAGTCGGGTATAATATGAATGACAATAAAGAAAATAAAATACTGAATAAAAAAGAAAAAGAAGAGGTGGAAAATAAAATAAAACAGTTAGTCTAGCTTCATTTATCTATCTTTTTTATCTGTCTTAAAACTACTTTTGGCAGAAGTGCCTTTGCACTCGAAATTCAAGAAATGATTGATCATTGTGGGCGGGCTGGGAGGAGGAGCTAAAGGTGCGTCCAGTGGCGTTGCTTGTCCAAATGGCTCATTTAGTCACGTCACACATCTAGTCGCTCCAGTTTCTCCACAAAACTTTATTTGTGATTTTGACAACGACTGACCGGCTTCCAACACGTCCCACTCCATACAACACGCAGCGCGGCTGCGCATGCGTGCACACACACACACACACACACTTGTGGTCAGTGCACTAAACTGACTCCCAGAGAAAATGTCTGCTGCGAAGAAGTGGAGCAGGTAAAATCCCACCGAGGGGCCTGAAACCAGCTGCGGTCCATCATTACATCGCTCAGTTCAACCTACTCGCCACAGGCGGCGGCAGCTGCAGGCTGTATTTATAGGAGGGGCCACCAGGGTCGGTTGGTGACGGGGTCGCCTCCACCACGTCATCTGCCTGCACCCCAACGCAGAGGTACATTCGAGTGCAATAGCCAGTGTTCAACCTCTAGAGGGCAGCTGCTCTGCATTTTTTTTAGACTTTAGACTAAATTGTCAAAGTTGGGACATGGATCAATCAACAACACCACTTCATGTCTAAAGACAACAGTGTTCCCCAGAAAAAAGTGGTCTGGTCTTAATTTATCTTAGTCTATCTTAATTTATCTCAGCTAAGCTTATCTTATTATAATAATTATTACGATTATCTTATCTTATTTAAGCCTAGGTTATCTTATCTTAGCCTAGCTTAATTTTTTTTAGCATAGTTTATTTTATCCTAGCGTAGCCTATCTTATCTAAGCCTATCTTAATTTGGTCTTAGCCTAGCCTAGTTTATCTTAGCTTAGTTTACATTATCTTATCTTAGTTTAAGGTAGCATATGTTAACCGGTCTTGGCTTTTGTTTGCCTAGTTTAATGTATTTCAGTAGTTAATCCTATCTTACCTCAGCTTTTTTGTGTTGTGTTTTCTATTTTAGCATTTTCATCTTACCTCATCTTGTCTTAGCTTCTCTTCTCTGATGTTATTTTAGTTGAAGCATCTTTTATCAGATCTCGATCCACTCTAACTTCCTGTTTCATTTGTCTGCTTTGTCAGGGATGAAAAGCTCAGTTTACCTGGTTTGAGCCGTTGCTGTAGTGACAGCCTCGTCCAGGCTTCTCCAGGGAGAAGTCAAATCTGAGCCTGTAATTGCTCCGCCGGATGACGGAGGCGTATATGTGTGTGTGTGTGTCGGGGGGGGGG
>CAESWR010001145.1:726000-737378 GCA_903171835.1 Mullus surmuletus | reverse complement strand
GATTAGCAGGTCGCATCAAAGACTCATTTGCAAACTATCACGTCGCCTTTGAACCTCAGATGGTGAGAGTGAAGGCGTGAAGGAGGACGGGGAGACACACACACACACTCACACTCACACACTTATGAACGCACACTCGCAGGAGGACTCGCGATTTTGAGCCACAGGAGGATGAAGTGAGATGAACTGTCTCTGCCTCTCTCTGTTTCACTCTCTCTTTCTGTCTCTCTCTGTCTCTCTCTCTTTCACTCTCTCTCTCTGTCTCTCTGTTTCACTCTCTCTTTCTGTCTCTCTGTCTCTCTCTGTTTCACTCTCTGTTTTACTCTCTGTTTCACTCTCTCTTTCTGTCTCTTTGTCTCTCTTTGTTTCAATTTCTCTGTCTCTCTCTCTCTCATTCCTTGCCTCTCTGTTTCACTCTCTGTTTCACTCTCTGTTTCACTCTCTCTGTTTCACTCCCCCTTTCTCTGTCTCTTATTGTCTCTCTCTCTGTTTCACCCTCTCTTTCTTTATCTCTCTGTCTCTTTCTCTGTTTCACTCTCCCTTTCTCTGTCTTTTCGTTTTTCTCTCTCTGTTTCACTCTCTTTCTCTGTCTCTTTCTCTCTGTTTACGCTCTCTCTCGCTCCCTCTCTCGCTCCCTCTCTCTCTGTCTCTCTCTCTCTCTCTCTCTCTCTGTCACACGATTTGAGCTCGAGCGTCCACAAACCTTGAGGGGATTACTGTAATGCATTACCAATGTCAGACAACTCTGAGATTAAACAAGTCATTTTCAGAGCGCTCTCAAACCGCTCGGCCCGTCGCCGCTGCAGCAGCTCGAGCCGCCCGGCTGAAACGCCGCCAAGGACACGCGTCCGCGGCAGGAAGTGCCGACGCTGCATTGGAGCAGCTATAAAATATATCAAGTTCTCCCCGTGGAGGATCATGACTCTGCACCTTCCAGCTGGCCTCCTTAAACTTTCTGAGCCCAGAGTTCTGAGAGAAAAGACCCATCTGCACTTTTTATTCTCCTCGGGTGGGAAGAGAAAGTGTCCTGTCAAAGAGGCGTGAAAAAGCCCGTGTCAAAGAACATCAAAGAATGAAAGGTGTCCTTAAAATGTGACTGCAGACTCTCCAATAAATGACAAACCTGTTTCATCTGAGGGTGTGTGAGTGCGTTTGTTCCTTTATCATCAAAGTAATGGCGCTGCTGAAGCTCCGCCCCTCCAGAGAGAGGGAAGGTTTTCAACTTGCAAATGAAGTGTTTTTGTCATTTGGATTCAGTTCAGGGATCGTTTTGAATAAATTGCTCTTATTATTCTCTGTATTATTTTCGTGCATTTCCAGTGGCCGAGCCAAACTGTTTCTTCTGTTCCTCGTTTTTTTATATTTCACTTTTATTTCACCTTTCACCTCACATGAGAGTATCATTTTTTTTTGTTGTTGTAGTTGTTCTTGGGCTTCAGTATTTTCTTTTTCACCAACATTATTTCTCTGGTTTTCAGGTTTAATTTGAAAGAAGAACCAAAAATTGTGTGTCAGCACTTTTCTAATTAAACACTCGGCAGGGACGAGTTTGTTTTCATCGATAAAGGAAATATTGATTCGTACATTAACGCTCTTGTCTTGGTGCCATCTGCTCCAACACACCCAACACCCAACAAAGTGTGTGTTTTCTCTCGGCAGATTTGAACTGATGTTTTGTGTGTGTGTGTGTGTGTGTTTCCATAGCGACAGCATGCCAAAGCGGATGGCTCTGATCTGCTTCCTGTCTCTGGTCATGCTGATGAGCATCCTGGGAAACCTGCTCGTCATGGTTGCTGTCTGCAAGGACAGACAACTCAGGTACTTCTCTCACTCCATCACACACACTCCGGACGCCCACCCTCACACACTCTACACACCCTCCTGTCACACACTCTTGGAAATAAAAGTGCCAACCAGGGCCAAGATACAAAGCCGTGCTTTGATGAGGCTCCTCCCCCACCACCAAGTCACCAACCAAGTAATCAGCTCACTTTGACATCAGTTCAGCTTCACACACGCACACGCACACACACACACACACACACACACGCACACGCACACACACACACACACACACACATAGTGGTTGGAATTAGAAGACATAATTGGATCCTAGAGTGTGTGCGTGTCCGTGTGCGCGTGTGTGTGTGAGAATGTTTGTCTTTGATCTGCCACTGTTATAAACGGGGGTACGAGTGGAATCGGCGTGTGCAGAGAAGTCAAAGTGTCCAGATGTGACGGTGACACTTGCAGGTGGAGCTGAGGACGGCGAGTCAGGAGGGAGCTGCTGTCAGCGCTCTGATTCACTCCTCCTCTTCCTCTGCTGTCGCCCCCCGCCATCTCCCCGACCTCCTCGTCTCTTTTTGTCTCTGTGATTCTGTCTCTTTGTGTCTCGCTGTCCCACGACACCTGAGAGTTCAGGGTGACCTTTGCCTTAGGATACTTAGTAAGTGTGCGTGTGTGCATGTGTGTATGTGTGTGTGTGTGCTGGGTATAAGTGCAATTATGTTGATGTAGGCAGGTGTGTATCAGCTGTGAGTGGATGTGAGATTGAAAGTACCTGACGTGAGATTGTGTGTATGCGTGTGTGTGTGTGTGTGTGTCGTGTGTGCGTGTGTGTCTTACCCTGCTGATGAGTGGCAAAGTCACTGCTGCGATGTCTTGCCTCCCTGAGGAGAAAAGGATGGCACGTCCATCTTTGTTTTGCTCATACCTCATTGTCTTCGGGTCCACCGGGAAATGCTGACTCTCGCTCACACACACACACACACACACACACACACACACACACACACACACACACACGCTCTCTCTATCCACCGCCTCTATTCCCAGCGCACATAAAACTGCATTTGTAGAAAGATGAGACAGGCGTTGTGGACTCTGGCTCTCGTCGTCACCGGGACGTCCCAGCGGGGACAGAATCACTCAGAGCTTCGAGCGCCTCGTTAAACAACCAAGAAAACTTACAAATCATCAGAAAGCATCTTTAATCCATCAACCTCCAAAGATTTCAAACTCTTCGATTGTAAATTCTCTCTCTGAGCGATATTTGAGGAGAATCACTGTCAGCAGCAATAAATATACTAATATATGAACTCAGTGAATCTAAAATATGATGACGTTTAAGAGCCACAAACACTGAATTAGATTTATTATGTCGACTGATCCAGTAAATAACAAGATAAACGTCAATGAAGCTCCTCAGTTAACACGATCGAAAGCGTTTGACATCAATAAAGTCCATCCGGCCTGCAAGAGAGGAGAGCTGCCAGACGAGCTCACACACACACACACACACACACACACACACAGTCCTGTCAGTGGGGAGTTGACTCCAGCAGAAGGTGAACTCACGGGGTGTTAAAGCATTCATCAATAATCTGCACACAAACACACACAGACAAGGAGTGTCACGCAGAGTGTGTGAACTCATGTACACACACACACACACACACACACACAGAGACACTCAGCTCGCAGCACAAGTAACCACTCTGACAGAAATCTTTCTCATCTCAGCAATGACGTTTCATTCATTTCCTGGTTATGAGATCAGACTCGTCATTGTCAAATCGCTGTGATTTCATTGATGAAAATCAAAAAATGTTTTTTTCTGGCCTCTTTGTTTACTCACGTATGACTGCCAGTGATTCCTCTTCTATAAAAATCTCTGCTCGTCTCCGTCATGATGTGACATACACACGTCAGTAGCTCAAGTGACAAAGTAAAATATGATGAAACATTAGGAGTAATTGCAGAGCTGGCGTTAGCGTTACATGGCGAGGTCACCGTGGAACCGAAGGATTTATGATTTAGCTAACGTCCACCATGAGGTGATGTTTGTGATCGTCTCTCAGTCAAACTCAGATCCCAGTTTGTTATGAAGGAAATTGAAGCCTGATTTATTTTTGCTCTTGTCTAATTTAAACAGTTTACTTTGTCCGCAGTGTCGTCATTGTCTTGCTCAATCTCACCGAAACTCCCTCCTTTTTCAATCAAGTGTGTTTATGGTCGGCATGGCTCCTCCCCCTCAGGGTTTCTCAACTGTTGCGAGTAGCAGCTGACGTGGACTGGACATGTGTGTTCTTTGCATTTATATATTGTGCCAGAGTGTCCCTGAGAGTGTGTGTGTGTGTGTTTGTGTGTGTGTGTGCGGTTGTGTTAGGGCTGGGTATCGGTACTCGATACCTTTCAGCTAATGATCGAAACAATCGGTTGTTTTTGTACCCATATCTAGAAAAAAAAAGACTGTTTCTGTGGTTTTACTCGCAGCGTAATTTAAGCACTTTCAAAATGTATTTGTGTAAAAATCTTTTAAATGGGGATGGATAGTGACACCTGATTGCTTTCTATTCGCATGATTATTATTGAATGAAGTAACAAAAAGTATTAAATTAAGTCCTCAATTGGTATCGGTGTCGTTTGAAGGGTACTGGTATTGGTAGTGGTATAGGAATTTTTTTAACGATACTGCAGCCCTAGTGTGTGTGGGTGTGCGTGTGTGATTGTGACCTCGTTCATGAAGCATTTCCAGAGAATTGGTAGAGACGTCTGATTCATTTTTTGATAATTCCCTGTGTGATTGACGTCGCCTGTGCGTGACTGACAGCTGATCACAGGACCAGATCACCCTGCGTCGGTCACAGTTTGAACTGAAAATAGAAAATAACAAAGATCCTCCGTCATCCTCTCTGTGGTTCCTTCCTGCTGTCAAATAAACAAACAAACAAAGAGGTAATGATTCTGATTAGTCAAAAAAAATAAAGAATAAAAAGCTCTACACACACTCTGATGAGCTTTCCAGCTGGCTGACCTACTAGCTTCCTGTTTGTCTGTAATGAAGTGTAATCCTCATCAATGTGCGTGTGTGTGTTATGTGTGTGTGTGTGTGTGTGTGTGTGTATGCTTGTGTCCATGCGTGTATGTGTGTGTATAGCATCCTGCCACCAGTTTGAAGCAGGAAACGTATTAGTTAAAGTGGATCTGATTCTGACTTACATGTGGGCGGGACCGTAACGCCAGCACACAGAGTGGCCACGGCTTATTGGCTGAAGCCGGTGCGAACATGTTTACACAGACAAGAGATGAGTGACAGCAGGGGAATTACCCCTAAAGAGGAAATAAATAAAAACATATATGATTTTGAAATGTAATAATTCTCCTCCTACTTTCTGAGCTCTTAGGACCCGCCCACAGATCCCCAGTGAGAAAAAATGATGTTGAAAACATTTCAGATTTCAAATCTTAAAGAGTCTCTTTAAAGTAAAGAATGAAGAGTGGTGACCTCAGCTTACTTCTGAGAGAGCGGTTAAAAGTCACTGGTTTAGTCCTGTCTTGTGTAACCTCTCGTATTTTGACGTCATCCTCCAGCTGCTTCGGGACAAACACCAAAAACACCAAAAAAAACAAAAATACAACAAAGTTTTATCTTTTCTTCTCCACTGGTTCTCACGCAAAGCAGATGGTGCAGGCTTCACACCTCCAGCAGCTTTTAGGAGTATCTCTCAAAGATGAAAGATGGAGTCCAGAAAAACCTGATGATCGGATGAAACCTCCAATCAGACTCCTACTGTGTGAAGGAGCTGCTGCTAACTGCCATGCAGTCCACGGGCGCCGGCTGCAGAGTCCGGCAGTGTTTCCCCGTCTGCATTCATCAGCGCACTCTCACGTAGTGCTCCACAAAAAATGAATACATAAAAAAGCTGGCGCGCCGCTGCAAGTGAGAAATGTGCCAACACAGGGTTTGCCAGTAATGTTATGATTTATTCAACATGTGTAATTGAATTTCTCTGCAACAGTAAACTTTCTAACATGGCTGAGCCGGCTCTTTTTTCAGGAGGCTTCACACACATACACGTGTGAAGATAAAAACCAGGACATGATGAAAGCAGCTTTGAGTTGAGATGATAAAAGTCGCCGTCCTCGTGTCTCTATGACTGCTTTCTCAGGCGTTGCTCAGTCAAGGAACAAAAAGATCCTGTAATGTAGATCTGTGAGAAATGCTTCATATTTCACACAAGTACTTTGCATCTTCTGCCTCCATCAGGAAAATCAAGACCAACTACTTCATCGTGTCGCTGGCGTTCGCCGACCTGCTGGTGTCGGTGCTGGTGATGCCGTTCGGCGCCATCGAGCTGCTCCATCAGCACTGGATCTACGGCGAGACCTTCTGCCTGGTCAGGACGTCACTGGACGTCCTGCTGACCACCGCATCCATCCTCCACCTTTGCTGCATTGCCCTGGACCGGTGAGAGTGTGTGTGTGTGTGTGCATGTGTGCGTTTGAAATACATGGTGCGATCTGGTCCTCTACTGTGAACTCGAACTTTTACACATTAGACACATTAGAAAACAACACATTAGAACAAGAGCGCTCCAAGCTGAAAGATGCAGCTTCTTCAGTGTGTTAGATGGATGTGCCCCTAAACGTGATAGGCTCTGCCTCCTGCTCCTTGAAAGTGAGTAGACCCCCCATCCCCCATGTATTTACACTCTGATAATTCAGACTTACTTAAAGGGGTAGTTTGGATTTTTTGGCATTAAATTGTATGAGATCCTGACCATCAGTGTTGTTCATCAGCAGTGACTTTTCCCCCACTGCGTCCCGTGAGCGCAGTTCCGGAGGAGGAAGGAGGCAGAAGGAGCACTTAAATGCTGCGAAACAGCTGATGATGATGCACGCAGTGAAACGAAGGGTGGAAAAATAGTGCCGGGTGATAGCAAGGTCGAACTTTTTGCAGCCAAAAATTTGTCATGCAAATGGATTATTCTTTGGCACACATATTGTTTTTTGGAGCAAAACACGCAAAACAGACGTGTGACCCCAGCAACTAGACGGAACTACTTTCTGCAACACAGAAACCAAGCCGGAACTCCGCTCACGGGACGCAGTGGAGGAAAAGTCACTGCTGATGAGCGACAGTGATGGTGAGGATCTCATACAACTTCATGTCAAAAAATCCAAACTATCCGTTTAAGCTAAGACTCTGTTCAGTCGAAACACAAACCTCAAACCCCATCCAAGGAAATCCTCTGAGCTGAGTCGCCAAAGGGGGAGGGGCTATCTAAGCTAACAACCAGGAGGCCATTGCAATTCTTCCCCTCTAAACTTTTTACATTGCGAGGTTTGATTTATTGCTGCAAACAACAACAAAAGTTACATAATGTTGATAACGAGCCAATGGTCCATTAGCCACGTTAGCCACGTTAAACTACTTTGATGGAAGAAAGAGTCTGATTCAGATTCAGATTCTTATATTTGTCACATATGGATGTACACCCACAGTGAAATGTAATCGCGACAGGCTCCATAGTGCAACTGCAGAATACAGCAATATAAAATAAATACAACTAAAATACGAATACAGTTCAAAATAGACTTTAAAATACTTAACTTACTTACTTACTTTAAATACTTCAGAATAAAATAGACTTTAGAATAAGAATAGACTTCAGAAGGAGAACGAAGGGAAAAAAATAGAATATACATAAAATATATATGAAATGTACATAACTATACAAATGGAAAATTGCAGCTACAAGGTGCAAATGAGTTATTATGTGCATTTTTGTGTGTATGTGTAGGTAGTTTTATGGAGTGAGAATAGTGTATGGGGAGGTGAGAGTTATGAGGGGGTTGTTCAGCATCCTGATGGTCTGGGGGAAGAAGCTCTTCCTCAGCCTCTCAGTTTTGACCGTGCAAGAACGGAGTCTTTTTCCAGGTGGCAGCCATTGAAAGAGTTTATTGCCAGGATGGTGCATGTCTTTTAGGATCTTTCTGGCTCTGGCAGTGCAGCGTCTGCTGTAGATCTCCTGCATGCTGGGCAGAACTGTCCTGGTGCTACATTCAGCACAGCAGATCTCTCTATGTAGAGCTTTCCTGTCCTGGGCCGTACAGCTGCCGTACCAGGCGTTGATGCTCCTGCTGAGCACAGATTCCACTGCTGCAATGTAGAATGTTTTCTGCAGTGCTGAGGAGACCTTACATTCCCTCAGTTGTCTGAGATGATGCAGACGCTGCCTTGTCTTCTTCACCAGCGTGGAGATGTGGGTGGAAAATGTCAGGTCCACGGAGATGTGGACACCAAGGTACTTGTAGCTGCTGACTCTCTCCACCTGGGTCCCATATATCCTGACAGGGGTGTTATGGCTCCTCTGCTTCTCCCTCCTGAAGTCCACGATCATCTCCTTTGTTTTGGAGACGTTCAGGTCCAGGTTGTTAAGTTGGCACCATGACGACAGTGTATCCACGTCCTCCAGATAGGCCGTTTCCCTGTCGTTGGAGATCAGGCCTACCACCACTGTGTCGTCTGCGAACTTAACAATGATGTTGGAGGGGTGAGTGGCTTTGCAGTCATGCGGCATATCGCAGGACATGATTCCTTCGTTGTGGGCAGTGGTTTGAGCCTTCTGGATAGAACCTCCTGGATAGTTCTATTGACCCACAGTTTCTGATTAGGGAAAACCTTCACAGTCACCATGGGGACGATATCATCTATAAACTTAGCAATGAAGTCCGTTACCACTTCCATAAACAGACTGACGTCAGCACTGGAGCTCTCATGTCCCAATCCACGTCACTCAGCGCGTCCTGTAGCGTGACCTCTGATTGGGCAGACCAACGTCTGACCTCCCTTGTTGCCGGAGCAACTGCCCTTAGCATCTGTTTGTACTCTGGCATGAGGAAGATGGTGGCGTGGTCCACTTTTCCGAAAGCTGGTAGTGCTGTGGCTTTGTAGCTGTCTTTATGGAGGGCGTAGCAGTGGTCCAGCATGTTCACACCTCAGATTGATGTCACATGCTGGAAAAAGTTGGGCATAACCTTTGTCAAGATCCCCCACCACTATGAGGGCAGTGTCCGGATGTTTGCTGTGGTGTTTGTTAATAATGTCAGAACAATGTCGATATCCGCATGTGGTGGGATATAAACGGCAACAATGGTGGTTGAAGTAAACTCCCATGGCAGGTAGAATGGCCGACAGAGAATCGCCAGATGTTCCAGTTGTGGTGAGCAGGAGCGGGACAGGACTGTGATGTTCCTCGGGTTACATCAGTTGTTATTAGTCATAAAACATATGCCTCCTCCTTTGTTTTTGTCAGAATCCTTGTCAGCCATGTTTTGGTGAAACAAAAAACATTACAGTCCTGTATGTCCATTTGGTAACGGACTCAGGCCCCGATCTCATCCATCTGACTTTCCAGGGACGGGACATTTGCGAGCAGAATACTGGGCTGCGGTTAACGGTGTGCTCTTGCAGTCTGTTGCGGATGTTGCGAAAGTTGGAGTGTTTACCCTCCTGCACATCTCAGGACCGAAGGAGACGATGGTTTACTGGCCAAGAGCTCAAATTGTACCAGCTGAGAGGCGGCAGAAAGCAATTTTTATATCTGATCAGGGTGCTGCCCTTCATTTTCACAGCTGTGATAATAACTGCGGGTGAAGGACCACCAGACTGAGAGAAGATGCAGACTCGATAAAGGCTTCTTTTTTTTACTGCCTCTGCACCAAACTGATGGGATTCATTTCAGCTGAAGAGGAAAAAGTCACTGGCAATTTCAGAGACAAACTTAAGCACAAGAGTGGACATAAACATAAAGAATTCTCTCTGCAGGATGTAAAGTTAAATCATTCAGGCTCCCAAAAGTGCAACTCAGCTTCCAGCATATTGGTCTGTAGTCCACGCCGCCGTGCAGCTGCGAGGTGGCGTTTGTTTGGTTTCCTGGCTGGCTGCTGTCCCTGGAAGTGTCCTTCATAATTTACCAGTATTCAACTCTAGGTGCGCGCTGATGTAAAGATGATTAACAATTAATGACGTGTTCTCTCCAGGAAAAAAGCTCTCCAGGCTGAGTTATTTGTTCCAGCTCTTTGATATAAAGAGCTGACCCTATTATAGATCCACTGTTAACAGTGTGGTTGTTAAGGCAAAGACAACCAAAGAAATGGCTAGCAAGGGATGCTAACACCAGCTAGCTAGCTAACTGTAACACACTACCCTTTAACTGTACAAGGACCGAAGTGAAGAGTTGTTTAAACATTCTCGGAAGCAAAACACAACCCACTTCTCGTATGTCCTCTTCCATATTGCGTGTTGTAGTTTCCCGCTGTTGCTATGTTTCTTCTTCTTTGTTTTTGTTAGATCACGTCTGATCATGGGTTTGTTTTCTTTGTTTGGTCTCTCTGAGTCTGTGGATGTGGAAGTTCAGAGGTGAAGCACAAATTTTAAAGTGTGTGTGCGGCAATAACAGCGAGCTTCCAGTGTGCTCTGATGATCGCGGTCGCAACCATTAAGCACAAATTGGCTTGATTCCTTATGCGATAGCACATTTGCATGAACGTATACACTCTACAGAACTGCCAAGCAGAGACAGTCTTCAAAGCTTCGAGCTGCACATAGCGTCCCCTCTGGATACAGCCGTGTTCTCTCTCTGGGTCTTCCGCCTGGTCCGGACCCGTCAGGCTTTGAAACAACAAAACCGCGGATTAAAACCATGTTGGCAGGTTAAACTCTGGATTAGTTGCTAATCCTCACTCACCACCATCACTTGGAAGCGAAACTTCCTGTCTGCTCAGGAGCTCCTCTGCCAGAGAGAGATAAATGTAATCACGCTGACACACAAACAAAGAATTACGGGTTTAAGAGCTTTACTTTGCTCACTTGTTTAACCAGCATTTTTTCTTCTTCTTCCAGTCGAGCGTGATAGGAGACTGAAGCCGACTGTCTTGACCTTACAAAGCCGCTACTTTGCTTGTTTTAATGCACTAAAGCAGCTTTACACCAAAGATAATAAACCACGCGGTGGCTTCAGATTTGCTTCCAGGCAGTAGTAATTAGTTTGATATTGATCTGAAGTTGGAGGATCCATCAGGCCGGAGATTAAACATATGTTCCTTTTATTTAAAATAATTTAAAAAGTTCATGCAAACCGCGGCTCTGCTAATGAAACACCAGCAAGCTGAATACATCCAAGAGTGAAGAGACCTCCACCGACGCCAGGCAAATCATAACACACACCTTATAACACCCGACATAACAACACCTACGTCACCAGCGTGTGTGTGTGTGTGTGTGAGAGAGAGAGCTTTATAGGACAGTATGTGAGCAGCCCTGCGGTCTCTCTGGGCGTGATTTTATCTTTCTTGATTGATGTCAATCGCAAGAATCCTATAAAAAGGGACAAATTGAGATTTTATCAGTTTGGCATCTGATCTCTGGAACACAATGACACTGAAGTCCAGAATAGTTGAAACTCTAGCAGTGATATCTGAGGGGTCGGAAATAAGAGCTAGAGAAGTGAGGAGGCAAACACTTAATGGAAATAAAATCCTTCAGTGATTTTTTTATTTATTTATTTTTTTTAAGCAGCAAGGAAAAGACT
>CAESWR010001145.1:709231-722857 GCA_903171835.1 Mullus surmuletus | reverse complement strand
GCACACACCCGCACACACCCGCACACACACAGGAAGCCACAACCAGAGATGCAGAGACGTTATTGAGTTGCATCACGGTCCCACCGGCTGTCAAACAGGAAGTAAATGCTGATACAATATTGGCATTTATTTACGTAATATTCTCTTTTTATAAACGTTACAAAAACACGACATAGACCTCATTACAACAATACATTTTAAATCCTTTCGTTGGAAGTTCCAGATTGCATCGGACCCCTGATTTAGAAATAACAAAAATGCTGAATTTTTACCAAATTTGTGATCGATCTAAAGATGAACAAATAAATGAGACAACATTTTATCGACCAAGTTTGTATTGCTGCCTTTCGGCCGTCGTTACAATGTGCCCAACACCGGGACAAATCCTTATTTCAAGTCTTTTATTCATTCTGTAATAAGCTCTTAAACACAGACCACACTCATTTTAGAACAAACTTTAAGGTTTTATCTATTTACTCATTTGTTTACCTATTTATAGGATTGTTTATTGTTATTATGGACCCACACACTAACGGTTTCCATGGCTTGTTCTGCTTGTTTCTGTTTTGTCTTGTTTTGTTTAGTTGCCCATTGATTGACTGGAGAATGTGGAAAAATGCAAACGAATTGCCCTGCGGGGATTAATAAAGTTTTCTGAATCTGAATCTGAATCAAATAAATGAGCTAATGTGAAGACAACAAAGGCGGCGGAGTAAAATTTTGACTTGACACCTTTGAATTGTTTCTCGTAGAATCTTTTGTTTTTAGTTTACTTTGTCTGCATCAAAAATACCCCCAAATTTTCCAGATTATTATGGTAAATACAAACACACCTCGGAGGGCAGGTTCCGGGGCTTGGCCGTCCCCAGACGCCGGCTCCCGTGTAAATAAAGTCTGAATAAATACGGCAGAAATAAACAGAGAGGAGCGTTTAGAAGATCAAAAGGAAACAGGGACCATTTAAAGTGCTCCTGCCGTCCAAGCGTACGGCCGCTGCTGCTAATCTGTCCCAGGTTAGCTACAGCATGTGTGTGTGTTTGCGTATGTGTGTTTGCCAGCTTCTTTGTGTGCTTCCTCTGAGTGTGTACATATTTCTATCAACACAATGTGAGAACGGGCACGTGCGCAGCTGGGGGGCCGGGGGGGGGGGTCACTCAGACCTTCACATGCGTACTTAAGGAATCAATCAGCAACCTTTCAATATGACTATTTTGGGAATTCACAAAGAAAAGCGGCCTCCTGACCTTTCTGAATGCCACAGTACACGCTGACCACAAGCAAAACTCACACACACATTCACACACCAAATTACTGCCAAATGCCACACGCTGGAGGTCGGTAATGAGACGGGATCACGGCAGAGGTGGCGGTGGAATATCCACAGTGGCTGACGCGGAGATGAAGTGGATTATCTGCGGCGGCGCAGCTACAGAGTTGAGCGTCTGTCAACACTATTAGGACGGGCAGAGGTGAGGAGACGTCAGAGGACGGCGCGCTCTGAGCAAACATATGATCAATCACTCAGCGGGGGTCGGGCTGGAGGATCACATGCACACGAGAAAACTGAATTCGACTACGACTACGCTCGACTACATAAATGCATGTAAACGCCATAGTTCGACTACAATCGGGCCAGAGAACGAGCTGCCCCCCCCCCCAGATAGCCCGAGTCAAAGTCGATTTACGTGTGCATGTAAACACGGTAGCTCGACTACGTGAGCTGCACACGACCAGTTGGTCTGCTCGGCAGACAGAGCCAGTGCTGTGTGTGCAGTTCTTACTATTCAAGAGTAAATACTGAGAAGAAAAGTTTGTATAAAACACCATGGCTTTATTGTTTTTATCCACTACAAGCACACATCATAATGTAATGGCGATTCTCATCAGCGAGATGTTTTGTTGCGGTGTGACGTCAACCAGTACAGTGCTTGTCGCCACCTAGTGGGGGGGGAGTCATGACTCCAGCCATAGTCGGACTACGCAGACTGCATGTAAACGTGGCTTGGCCGTATGCATAAATTATGCACGCCAATCGAGCCAGACGCATAGTCCTATTTCTGTGCTCATGTAACCGCACTTAATTGACTTTTTTGCTAAATCACGTGTTCATCAGTGTTTCTGCTAACGCCAATGATCTTAATGTTCTACAAAACGGTGTGGGGAGGAGGACGGAACCACAGCAGACGGACGTCTTTGATTGAAAGATGCTGAACCTGACCATATTTTGATTAGCGAAAAAACCAGGACACTCAGCTCATCAATGAGATACTCAAATGATAAAGGAAGTTTACTCAAAGATCATTTCAATCCATTTCAAGTATGCCTCCCCTGTATGGATTGGAAAGTGTTGAATCACAAAATACTATCTATGACCAAAGAAGAGGTTACTCTAAAATAATATCTCTTTGACAAGTTTCAGAGGTGGAAAAATTACTAAAATCTCTGGAATTAAATAGTGATAGAAATAATGTCTCATCTGTATTAGAAAATAATAGCTCTCTTTTCAAGGCTTACTGGACAAATAACTAGAAAATATGAAATAATATTAGCTATATTAGCAAATCCAGCTTTAACAAAAATAACTCTCACAAACTTTCACAATGTAATGATGTAAAAATAAAGATATTATTTCAACAAACAAAAAGAATACATATATTTAGTTTTCATCGCCACCACTTGGTCACCCTATGCTAAACACATGCAAAGTCGTGTCCCATTGTCTCTTCTTCGTAGACTCCCTTGTGTTTATGGATTTGATACTAGCTAACAGTCAGCTAAATACTGCTGACAAAGAGCTCCTCAGTGCTGCAAGGAGTAACAAGTACTCCTAAAAACAAAGTGAAGAGCAGACGGAAAGCTGTTGACCCTGGTCTAGAGGGTTGAGGGAAGGAGGATTGTTTTGCGCTTTATTTTTTATTGACCGTTTCATTTGGGACATAAAAGTGTGTGTTTGTATTTATTTTCCTCTTTGAGTTATAGTGTCCCCATGCAGCTTTTTTTAATTCAAAGTGCACTTTATAGCTTAATGTTCAAGTTCAGGCTACAGTATTCAAATTAAACATTTATAACAGTGTTTATTGTAATAAATTACTTTAAACTTTAGGTATGACCTAATGATTTCTTGACTACCGCCATGTCCTTGTGATTATTGTATGAATAGGACTTGTAATAAGTCCAATGCAGTAATGCAAGTGCAAGACCTGTTGTGTGTTTTGTTATTCTGTGTTATACTGTAATTATAATTGTTCCAGAATGAATAGATTTCTGTGCATTTCAGGGGAGTTGGGGGGCTGGATACGCCCAAAAAATTAGAAGCTGCGCGGGCTGAGATGTGCTTTATTTCACTTTCTCAAAGGTGGCCAACCTACCTTGAACACAACTCTAAGCTCATCATCCACTCTGCCAGTTTTTTAATAAAATCAAAGAAAGAACGATTTGAGACTAGTCAAACTCCACACAAGCTGAATTTGTTGTTTCTTCTACTGTTTATCTGCTTATTTGTTGTGTTTTTCTTGTTCTGTTTTTGATATTTTTCTATGCGTTTATGATACTTTGTGCATATTTAAATGGCTATATGTGACATGTGGGGCTCCTTTTACAAGCCTGTGGGTGTACTTTCCCCACCAACCATTGTCATTTTATGTGCTGAATAAAAGTAATATGAAAATATAAATCGGAGGGACTGCAAGATTAAACCTGCAGCAGCTGTGTTTGAATATTTGATGCGAGCACAGAGGCTAGTTCCTGAGTTACAAGGCTAAGCTATCTGACGTTATTGTTGTGGTGCACTCAGAGGTGCAATGAGTCAGAAAAATGCTTGCTAAAATGTTTTTAAAAAAACTTTGTGGCGTTTAGCTTTGTGGAAACATGTGAGCTTTGTCTGTGCTTGTTTGAATTAAACAGAAAACAGATCAGAGAATGAAAAGCAGAGGAAGCAGGGAAGGAGTGAAGGAAAGGAAGCAGTGAAGGTGTCAGAAAAGTCACAGCAGCGCTGCTGTAATAACAATTAATACAAAACATTATTTACCAGCCAGCCGTGGAACAAGCACTCTGACTGGAGGCATACACACATCACACACATGCCTTTGTCACACACTCTGAATACACTATTGAGGTAGAGACACAAACACTCACACACACCTTCATTGACACACTAAAGCCTGACCTGGACACACACATGGTGGCTGTGATAAGCTAAAGCAAACGTGATGTCACACAAACACACACACACACACACAATTACACCGTCGGAGGGTAATGGAGGTCTGAGAGTCTCGCTTGATTGACTTCATGTGTTTCCCATCAAGGTGCAGCAGGTCTGAGCACAGGTCACACATGCACACACACACACAAACACGGAGGTAAATATTGCAGATGGAGTCGATTTGTCACAGTAAGCGGCAGCGTGTCTGTTATTGAAGCGGCTCCATCGGGGGGATTAATTGCTCTCGTCCTCTCCCACATTCTCTCCATTCCATCTCCTCTCTCCCCCTCTCCTTTCATTCCTTTCTGCCTCTCCGCGCTCTCTCTCTCTCAGCATCACTCCGCTTGTTCCATTCATGCGGTTTGGTGTTCGTGTTGTGAATGAGACGCTCTGACTGAACTGTGCGATAAGGAAACAAAGTGGAAGAAAAAGCAGAGACTTGCTGCTCACTGAGATCAAGCATTTCTCTCTGAAGGATGCATGTTGACAATCTCAAACTCTCGCCTCTTTTGTTCTTATAACACTCAGAGAGCAGCCTCAGCCTGGCAGAGAGAGGGAGGGTTCAAAGGGCGGCAAGGAGAGACGTGTCTGATTTTTGGAGAAAGCTCTCGTGCTTCATTACGGGTGTTTTGCGGATCTCTCTTTGGCAGCGGCGGCCTCTCGTCCTGCCAAAAGGTTCATTAAAAACAGAAGAGAGAGAAAACAAATATGTCAATGTGGCTCTGTTATGTTTTTGTGGGCTAATTTTTGGCCGCTCGTTGTTGATTTGATGATTTATGAGTGAATGCATCTGATTTTCTTCACATTCACATGGAGGCGGAGGCAACAAAGACGATTATGGCTGCTGATTAGTGAATCATCCTCAATTATCTGGAACCTTCAATCAGGTTGTAACTCAAAGTCTCATGTAAGCAAAATCTCAAAAGCCTAAAAAAAGTGTTTGTTTTTTTAAAAAGGTAAAAATTAAATAAAGTCTAATTGGTAATGGATACACAAAAATTAGACTGAAAAATAACTTTAAAAAAAATCGTTTTCTGTGATTTCTGACTTCAAGTATTTGGGTCGAGAAAGATTTTTTGATTGTAAAAATACAAATACAAATACAAATAAATAACTAGCGCCCCACGGGGCACTGACAGGCCTAAGCTGTGTCGCACCGCCACCCCTGTGCACCGCCAACCTGATGCAGCACCTCCCCGGCACTCGCTGACCTCTGTAATAGCCAGCCCTTGTGACTGCCTTTGTGTGTCCTGGGTCATTTATGTCCATCACACTCCATTGCGCCACCTTGGTGCAGAACCAGCAAATACGCTGATGAGGCATTAGCAGCATTGGCAAGGAGGCAGGAGTGTCCTGAAGACATCTCAGCTGCATCGCATCAATGTAGCAGCAGTTAGAGGCCCAAAAGTGCAGAAAGGCGAGAATGTCACCACCAGGTGTCGCTGTGACTTGCAGGTTCCGATTTTCTGTCAATGAAATCAGGGACGGATTCTTACCTAAAGTGAGTAGTTTGGTGGGAGTGGGACTATGTTAGGCTGAGTTACAGGCTTCTCAAATTTAAAAGGCAGCCATTTGTAGGTGCTTGCACAAAGCACTACTCTTGTTTGAGGAAGCACTGTGTCCAAAGTAAGCCTCCTAGCCGGAAGTTGTAAATAACTTAAGTAGACTACTGTGGGTACCTGTGGCTGCAGTTTCATCTGTCTAGCATGAAATCCCTAAGAGGAGTTATTTTTTTAAAATACCACAAAAATTGCGAATAGCCAAATTTTCAATTAAAAATGGCCAACTTCAGGTTGGGTGTGGCCCATGGGTCTAAGAGGCTTTTCTGTTCGTCTTGGGGTCCTACATAAGTCTATTGAATTTCATAGCTCTGGGTCAATCACAGGGGCAGGGCATAACTTTTGAAACTTTCTAGGGGACGCTATGGAGCCATTTTTGGGTGTGCCTTCTGTTTTGACACTGGAATCTTCAAGAGAACCAACATTTATGAGGTTGGGTGATTTCTAAAGTGGGGTGATTTCTAAAGTTGTTTCTCAGAACTCCCATTTTCCACTAAACTCTGTGGCGTCATCTTGGTGCAGTTAGACAAAACTCAACAAAAATCTTTATTTTGCATTAGAATGAGTGTACGTCTTTCGTTGACAAATTCTAGCGGTATAGCATCAATGCATTCGGATCTCTAGGCCCTAAAGAGATGACTGCATTTCCTGTTGCCAGTAGGTGGCGCTATTACAAATATGAGATATGTTGATATCATTTTGTTCAGGAATGGTTGTGTAATAATTGTGGAAGAACTTGTGTCAATTGGCCAAAGAATGACAGTTAGAGCAAGTTATAGGTTCACAACTATGCATTAGGGAAACGTCAAAAATAGCAGTGTTGCTTTGGCCACGCCCTTTGCTAGACCCACATGGTTTTGTCATATTGTGTTCATGAAGGTCTCAACTACGAACTGGAAGAAAAACAACACCTATATTGTAAACGGTTTGCTTTAGAAGCAGCCATTTGTTGGGGCTTGCGAAAAGCACCACCATTTTTTTTTTTTTTCTATTGCCAAACAAACGGTTATTTAGAAAATTTGTACAAAACTTTTAAAGAGCACTAGTATAGGTACCTTTGGCTGCAGTCTCAGCGCTCTACCATTGAATCCCTAGGAGGAGTTTATTTTTGAAAACACCTTAGAAATCAACTGAAATCACAAATCATCCAAAATTTCAATTCAAAGTGGCCCATGGGTCCAAGAGGCTTTTTTGGTTGTTTTGGTGTTCTACATAAACCTACCAGATTTCATAGCTCTGGACCAAACATAGGGGCGGGCTTAATTTTTTTAATTTTCTAGGGGGGACTCTGGAGCCATTTTTGGGCGTGCATCCATTTTGACACTGGAATCGTCAACAGGACACACCTCCTGATGTGTGTACCAAATTTCATGAGGCTGTAATGTTCTCACACAATATGGCAGAAAACATTTTTTTTCAAATGTCTATTTTTTTTATATATATAGTTATCGCAATTTCAAGTGAAAAATGCTACGTCTTACTTTGCGGCGGCGTCACGGTCACGCCCTTTGGTGTGGTGCCTCCATATTGATTCCCGAGCAGCTTCAAGGTGTTTGTAATCTTTTTAGACCATTTTGACTGCTCTCGTGTACACGCAGTGGGAGCTGTGCTTGGAAAGAAAAGCGTGGTATTTTCTGGGCCTGCTAGGGGGCGCTATTTTGGAAAAAAATCATTCTCCAGCAAAGCGCTCAGAGGCCGATGCCCCATCATCTCAGAAAGTTTCAGATTTTTTGAAATAACAATGGTCGAGTTATAACACTTGAACAGTTTGTACACACTCTAATTTTGTCGCACGTCACCGTTACCCACATTCCAGTAGCAACATATGGATATTTTTAGAAAATCCCCAAGGTCGTCCACAACAAACATTCATCATTTAAATACTGAACAAACGTAAAATGGATGTGAGAAAATTCCAAATGTAACGTGAAATGTGCTGATTCGGCACAAAATTGCTCATAAAAAAATGTATAACTCCTTCCCTGTGCATTTTTGAGAAAAGTCCAAGCGCGCAAAATCAAAGGTCTCGGACAGCTCTACGCATCTACCAAATGTTGTAGTCCTATGAGAAACTCGCCGACCATGATAATGATAATCTAATCTTTTTGAGTCTTGCGAGTTTTCGCCAGACCGACCCGCCCTCCAAATTGCACAATCCTACTCCCCCTGGAAAAGCCTCAATATCACGATAGGGCTTTCGCCCGCTGCTTGCAGTGTCGGCTCGGGCCCTAAATAAAGTATCAGATTTTCTCTATATCTATATTGTGATGAGCTGAGCAGTTGGGTTGGCTGACTCTCAGCTGTGTGTGTGAATCACGTGGTTGATCTGCGCCTCCTCACCAGGTATTACGCCATCTGCTGCCAGCCGCTGGTTTACCGCAACAAGATGACGCCAATGCGAGTGGCTCTGATGATCGGTGGCTGTTGGGTCATTCCTACCTTCATCTCCTTCCTGCCCATCATGCAAGGCTGGAACAGCATCGGCATCGACCACGTGGTGAGTGACGGGCTGAGGGGGCAGAGCAGAGACTCTGATCAGTTATGTCAGAGAGAACTGTTTACCATGGAAGGGAAAGGCTTGAGGTTGCCATGGAGACGGCATCAACATTTGTGTTTGTCTGCAAGTTTGTTTAATGTGGAAAGCTGAGGACACACACACACATAGAGGGAATTCTTGTTCCCAAGTGGCGAAAAATCAGGATGCAAAGAGGAAACCATGAGGATGAACATTTAAGGTTCACGCAGAAGATCTGAAAGGTATCTGCTTATTAAAAGTTTTAAGAGGAGAAACTTTCAGAGCCGCTAATCCAACGACATGGCATCACCATGACGATCACACCACGTCCATAGGCGGCGGGCGCGAGGTGCGGCTGCTGCTCTGGCTGCTGCTGCTTTAATGAGCCCGGAAAGGTCGGTGGCCACATCGGTTTGGAAACAAGCATCTGCTGTCTTCGGCCTGCAGAGTGTGTAAAGAATAATCAGCAGCACTGGATTAAAGGATTACAGAGAGTCACACAATGAAGTCACACACACACGCACAAACACACACAGTGGCTCACAGACGAGCAGAAAACAGATCCTCTTGACGTCCGCAGTCAGCCTGTGAAGTTTCTTCCTCTGTGGTGTTGTGAACCTCCCTGACTGTGTCGCGGTGTGTTGGTCCAGTCTGAGCTGGTCTGTGTGACTGTGATACGATTTGATACGAAACACAAATAAGCCGACTTCACTTTTGTTGACTGTTTGATGTTTGGGGCTGAATTTGCAGACGGTGCAGCAGCTGTTTGATAGAAGGCAAGCACATAAATCAAGGTCACGTCTGGAGCCGAGCCTCAGGCTGGACGGACTCTGATTCCTTCCCTGATTGGGAACGAAAAATGAGACATCCGGATGTGAGCAAAAAACGGGAAGGAGGCAAACACGAAGAGACAGACAACATCACCATGAGGAGTCAGAGAGAGAAGGACTCCCCCTGCCATTATTAACCTCGCTCACCCCGATCTGGCTTCACCAGATTGAGTCTCTTCCAAACTGACTGTCAACAGGAGGACCCACACACACACGCATGCACACACACACACTAACACTGTGGCAGCATCTCTCTCTGGGTCTCATTAGAGCTGTTAAATATTCCGAGTCGCGTCGGCTCTGCAGCTGCTCGGCAAAATTCGACAAAACAATCAGAACTTTGGTTTTGAGTGGGTTCCGATTTCTGCTGTGGACGAGGTCCTCAGGTGACACACACGCACACACACACACACACAGAAGCTCTGTGGTTCGATGGTGGTCCGTCATAGCAAACTGTCGTTTCTCTTCACACGAGCGAGATGATGGTGGAGGAAACGCCAGGAACTCAATTTGATTAATGACTCACTGGCTCCACAGCTGTTTCTCACACACACACGCAGGTAAGTGAGGTGTGGTTATAGTATAGTAGAGTACACATACACGTGTAGCTTGTAGTACATGTACGTGTAGCTTGTAGTGCATGTGTAGCTGGTATATGTACACAAATAGCTTATAGTACATACATGTATCGCTTGTAGTACATGTACACCTGGAGATTGTAATACATCTGTAGCTTGTAGTACACATCCACCTGGCGCTTGTAGTACACGTACATATAAGCTTGTAGTACACGTACATATAAAGCTTGTAGTACATGTACATGTTGATCTTGTAGGTAGCGTACATGTGTGTAGCTTGTAGTACATGAATAGCTTATAGTACATGTACACATATAGCTTGAAGTACGTGTACACGTAAAGCTTGTAGGACATATACACATCAAGCTTGTAGGACACGTACAGGCCACTGCACGCGGCAGAAACCACAACGTGCAGAAACAACGCTGCGCTGGTCAAAAGGTTGAGTGCGGCGAGGTAAAATGGAAACACGAGAACAAGCACAGGAACAAACCAGCCCGTCAATGAAATCGATCCTTCCATTGGTAAACGTCCTCCATATCCTGAGTTAATGTCCCAGCTGAGAGTCCACTTCCTGTGCAGCCGCTTCGTCTTTGTTTGCTGCCAGGACAAACTAAACAGAACGGCAGTAACCAAATTAGAAGAATCCAACGTCTGAGAGTTTTAAGTTTGGCTTTCTGGACAGAGACGGGCGAGCTGCTCCCCGTTTGCTTCCAGTCTTTCCCAAACTAAACAAGCTGACGAGCACGACATCAATCTTCTTATCTCCCTCCTGGCAGGAGGTGCAGAGCCCATGACCTCTGCGTTTGCTTCACAGCACATGGTTCTTGCAGGGGGGATGGAGATGATGTAATGCGAGGTGGGGAGTGGTCCTCTAAACATTCCAGCGATGCTTTTTATTGCTCGTTCTGCTTTAGAGTCCAAGTAGTTTGTTGGACTCAACTGGACATGAAAAGAAAGCTAGTCCAGTTGAGTCCAACAGCCTCCCAACCTGGATGGATGAGAACCTTCAGGTTTCCAAGTCGGTGGTTTGATGACGGTTCCTTTTGAGCTGTTTGTGTCTGGCGGGCTGGCTGGCGAAGAAGAAGAAGAAGAAAACCTGGGAGTGCTGGCAGAGGGAGAGCGAGGGGGTCAGCTGGCAGCGCTCAAGAGGGGACAAGCACTGGAGGAATGGAGGGGGGGGGGGGGCTGTTTATGAAATTAGATGACTGGCCTTTGAATGTGAATCATTAGAGGGTTTCAGCCAAGTTCTGCTCCGTGGCCTTATTGGCTGCAGTCGAAGATGTATGAAGCAATGATGCCAAGGTGGACAGCCAGAAATAAAACTCATAGATCTGCTCTGACAGTTCTCTCTTCTCCTGATTTATCATCAAATGCAGACTCAAGGTGAATTTAATCATGATTATACTATTATATTAATTGAATATGACTTATTGCACATCACAGTTACTGATTATTTACTAGCCATTGCGAGGCACCAGAAAGGGCATATGATGATTAATTGTATGAATGTTCCTAGCAATCAGTGCATTGCATGGAAAAAACAAGAGCTATTATTTAAAGAGGAGCATAGACTTCTTTTCTGAAGTAAAATATGGTAATTGCTCAATTTGCTCCTTACGTTTTTTGTATCTAGCAGTGGTTGCTAGGCATCATGTGGGAGACTTCCCTCAAAGGGCAAAATGTTGCCATATTTAGTGGGATCATAGTGATAGAATCATGATGACCATTCAATGTTAGGCTCCGCCCCTGCCAAAGGTGAAGTAATCAGATGTACTAGTGTTGAACATCTAGCAGTTACAGTTTTGCGTTAGCTGTGATGCTAATTATCGCTATTACGTTTCTCTCTGTGTTCTGCTAGATTGAGCAGCGACGCTACTCTGAAGGCAGCAACTCCACGTCCTGTGTCTTCATGGTCAACAAGCCATACGCCCTTACCTGCTCAGTGGTGGCCTTCTACATCCCTCTGGTCCTCATGGTGCTGGCCTACCAGAGGATCTATGTTACGGCCCGAGCGCACGCCCTCCAAATCAGCATGCTGCAGCGGGCGGGGGGCGCCGGCATCAGTGCGCCCGGCAACTCCGTAGGGGCCGGGACGGACTCAGCCGACCATCAGCGGAACCACCGCATGCGGACGGAAACCAAGGCGGCCAAGACGCTGTGCATCATCATGGGCTGCTTCTGCCTGTGCTGGGCGCCGTTCTTTGTCACCAATGTGGTGGACCCCTTCATAGACTACACAGTGCCAGACAAGCTGTGGGCCGCCTGCCTGTGGCTGGGCTACATCAACTCCATGCTCAACCCCATTCTCTACGCCTTCCTCAACAAGTCCTTCCGCCGTGCCTTCCTCATCATCCTGTGCTGTGGGAGGAAGCGCTACCGGCGGCCGTCCATCCTAGGCTCGGGCCCTCCTTGCACGGCCACGCAGATCAACGGCTCCACACATGTTCTCAAGTAAGAGCTCTACTTCTTCTCAACCGCTGGTTCCCCTCAAACAAAACATCACATCACCACCATGATCCACTATGGTCCAATTCAGTCATAAAGAAATGTTCTGTGTCAGGGTTGCTCAGGTTGTGTTCGTCTCACATCACGTCTAAGACTTCTTTTGCCTGCTAGTCCAAGTTTATGGTCCAATTAGCAACTCAGCACATCACAGTGGAGCAGAAGTAGAGAAATGACAGAAGACTTCTAAAGTCTGTGTGTGTTTGCTGGTTTAATGGTCTGTCCTCGCCCGAGGTCGGCCCCGCCCCCTCAGGTTGACCACAGATCAGCCGCTCTGTCCTATTACTGCCAGTGAATTCCCGGTGATGCCCTTAGGCTGCGCTGCCGAGGATAAAACCACCCTTTCTCAGTCTGGGACTTCGTCTGCCAAACAGAGAGTCTCCCTCAACCTCAGACTAAGGTCATGACCCTGGTTTGCCTGACCCGAAACAGAAACAGTGTGTGTGTGTGTGTGTGTGTGTGTGTGTGTGTGTGTACTGGCTAAACAGCTAATAAATTCCCTCCTGGCTAGCGAATGCTTGAGTCAAACTTTGGCTCTGAGCAGCTGAATCACTGTCCAACGGCAGCCGCTGGGCTCTGAGGGGCGGTGGTGAGTCCACCCTTCACTGTCAGCACAGCAGCAGAAACACAACCTGAGAGATGTTCGACAATTCAGCTCAGTTCATGTCAAGCCTTACTCAAAACACACACAATCACTCCATTAGTAGCAGAATTAAATAATAATAATTGAATATCTTATTTTGGTCTTCAAAGGAAACCTAATATTTAGGAGCAGAGGTGAGAGCTCACACCTTCACTCTCCAACACATCACAGCTTTGATAAGAAAACGGTGCTTTCAGGAGCGTTGAAGATGCTGTTATTTCTGTGAATGCGTCTCCGCTGCCCCTGCTGCCTGACTCCTCCAAACTCACAGCAAACGCTCGTCTGTGATAAGAACATCACATTGAACATATACTCTCAGCCGCATGCTGAATATTTAAGCTTTGTTTCCCTCCGCTGCCAACCTGCCGCCACTATCTGTGCTCAATGATGATGAATGTGGCGCAGCGGCTTGAACGAACTCACGTGTTAACGGCCACAGGTGTGTCACCGGAGCCAAGCTCCATGATGAAGCGAGACTTGCTGCGAGGCCTTTAAAAGAAAACACTTGTTACTGTGGAGGCAGTTTGAACAGATGGGATGAAGCTTTGCCCGGCAACCAAAGACTTCACACATGAGAGGATTATTATCATAATTATTATTATTATCATTATTATTATTATTATTATTATTATTATTATTAGGCACTCTTACTCACACCTCCTAGCCTGTGTCTGAGGTTCATTAATCTTCAATATTCTGCTTTGTGAGCCTCCTCGCTTCTGCTTCTGCGTTGTCTTTTTGAAGAGGAAAGTTTCCACAAAATGTCCAGTGAGTTCAGTAACTTTATCAAAG
>CAESWR010001145.1:683891-697746 GCA_903171835.1 Mullus surmuletus | reverse complement strand
CCCCCCCTCCCCCCCCCCGAGCCGTTCTAACTGGATTAGTTAACAATTGTCATTTCCTAATCAAATCGTCTGGCTGTGTGGGCAGCTGACTCCGCCCCCTTCTGCCCAGCTATCCATCATCTCCGTCCCTCAACCACAAACGGCTTCATCTGGATCACAGCTGCTCACACACAAACACCGAACAAACTCAGCATCAACGTGTGTGTGAGTGTTAGGAGTCAGAGTGAATGCTAACATGTGCGATCACAGCGTCGCCTGCACATCATTGTGTCATGTCCTGCATCAACATTCTCGTTCTTTGGACCAGTTGTCGGTCCAAAGAGTCTGCAGGTTCTGGTTCTGTGTCATGAAAGTTATGTTGATAGAAGCTCGGCATCATGAGGACGTTGGGCACCTCTCCCCTCAGCCCCCCCCCATACACACACACACACACACACACCCTCGCCCAGGCAAAGGTTGCAGGTTACATGATTATCATCTGTGTTTGACTCATGGCTCGTTAATGGTGGCGGTGGCGGCGGCGGTGCGTCACTGCGGACGCCCACACTGAAGATGTGGCCTGGTTCCGTCTCCCGCGGACGGACAAGGTTTTATTTGTGGATTCAGATTGAGAAGCTTCTGCCTCCGTCAGCAGCGGCGAAGCGTTTGAAAGGTCAGTGGCGACGTCTTAGAAGTTAGAAATAATTTGAACTTCTCCCCAAAGGCGTGTTGGTGGCGGGCGTTGCTACGGGCGACACTGCAGTGGAAGTGGGCGGGCGCAGCATGCGATTGAAAATAAAGCAGCAGGCACAAAGACGGAATGAAGCAGCTTCTCTACCGATGGACACGAGATGGAAAGAAAAGAGTTTCTTTCGCCTGTTTCGTTTCGTGTTTGCAGACACAGAATCTGCAGACGCAGAGGTTTCCTCCATCATGGCCTCCCGTCTGCTGACGGACGGATGTTTATTTTTTCGTCCTCCATATAAATATGAGGATTGTTTTCCAGAATTCCAGAAGTTAATTTTTTCCTGCCTGCAGGTAGAACATTCAGATTTCCACCCTCTCCTCCTCCATGGTTTCTCAGAAACAAAAGCTGCGCAGAATGTGCACTTACAGCAGCACGTTCAGTTGACGTTGGTTTGATAGAAGCAGTGGAAACTGCATTTTAGATTACATTATGGCATTTATTCACTCTTTGAGGCAGAAATGAGAGATTTCTGTTATAACTTAGATATACTGTATGTAACAAATATGTGTACAAAACAGAATGTATATGTGCTTTATATTGTTCCACAATAGGAGCATTATTGAGAAATGAATGGTGTATTCCCACTGAAACAGTAGGGGGCTCATAATTTGAAATGGATGCAGATCGCATTAAGTTTGCATTTACAGCGTCATGCAGTAACTTTGAACAATGCAAATGGGAGCGAGATCTATCTTATTCAAATACAATAAATGACACTTGTGAAACACATGTAATTAGAGAAAATAAGTCCTGTTACCCTCTGTAGTTTAGGTAGGTCAAATAATTCTATCTGATAATTTCTATAAATGTTATAGGATCTTTTTTAAAGGATTTTTTAAAGGACCACGAGGGGTCTGTGGAGCCCCGGTTGAGAAACACTGATCTAGCTAGCTATCGGTTGGCTGCACGTTAGCTGCACACTGGTGAGATGTTCAAAAAGCTCCTCTGAAATGTGCTCTAGGCTTAATGTGTTTGCTCTCCATCACTGCACAACCCAGAGCTGTCCACTCTGCCGTGAGTGGACAAACCTCTGCAGCGTCCACACCATTCAAATGTCCACAGCCTCCACGCGCTGAGCTGCTCTGCACTGAGAGCCGTTGGTGGCCGACGGATTCTGAATTTGCTGGTGTTGAATGTTAAACTGAGACAATTATGCGACCATAGCGACAGACACAGAATACTGTGTCCTCCGCTGTCCTCAGCACTCGTCTGCATGCAGCCGCCGACGCTTGAGCAGCAAACAACCTGATCAGAGTTAATACGAGTTATTCTTCCAGTTTTCCGTTCGAGCTTCTGAATGTGTTGATGTCAGGCTGTGAAGGAACTCAGCAAAGCAGCAACGTCACCAATACACACACACACACACACACACACACACGCTGATGGTGTGATGAGGTGGAAAATCCACATTATTGCACAGAGAGGGAGTGATTTTGCAGACTAACACACAAAACGGAGCTGCAGTGAAAGACAGGCACATACACACACACACATCCTCACTCCTCTCATGTAAGCAATTAGTTGAGGAATGGGTGCATTGCCGTGTCAGCCATCCAGTAATAATCAAACCTCTGATCTGCTGACAAGCAGCAGTAACCTGATCTGATTCCTGAAACGCGCACTCACACACACACGCATGCCCTTTTACTTGACTCTACCTGTGTTAGCGTTGTGTGTTTTGAGGAGGATTCCTTCCTGCTGAAGGGTTCAGATGCTTTATCAGTGTGCTGGTGAGTGTGTGTTGTGTAACATACATACACACAAACACACACTCCACAGACTGGCCTGCTTGCCGGAGTGTCTCCCCTCAGTCTTTGCTGCCCCAGCTGAGGCCTCAGAGCTGCTGTGGGTCACGTAAGTTCAAGAAATTTCCTTTTTTTTAAGCTGCGCCGAGGCGATCATGTGGTTTTGGCTTCAGTTAGGCTCCTCCTACAAACCATTAGAGGCAAGAAATTTGAGCCAGCATCAGAATAGAGTGAGGATTGATGGGACATGATGACAGGAGGACGGGGACGCTCAGACGGTGCTCTGTGATCAGCCCGGGTCGACCCGGCTCTGAACAGCTGGTGCAGAGAGGGCTCGCAGATGTTACTGCAGAAATTTGCTGCTCCATCGGTCACAGCGCTGGACAGCGAACTTTGACAGCTATTCCTCGTCACGCCTCGGCGGCTCCTCCCACCAAACCTTCCTTCCTCCTTCCTCCGCCCATGTTTGACGGCTGCAGACATGTTTGCTGGTCTGATCTCCTTCCTGCTGACCCTCCCCACCATCAGAGCTTATTTCTGACTCGTCTGTTTGCTGCTTCAAAAGTCACAGAGATGCACCTCGAGAGGCTCTATTTTAGCAGAAACCTGATTGTCTGTCTGAGCTCCCCCAGCGCACCCCNNNNCCCCCCCCCACACACACACACACCTCAATTGTATTCATTTCACATTCATCCTTCCGCTTCACCTTCTTCCTCTCCTCTCGTCAGCGCCTCGGTGGGTCATGACTCCCTTTTCTTGTCCGTCGGCTTGTTTTTAGCCATCGAGCGGCTGAAACCGACAACCCAGTCCGAAAGTGTCGGCGCCGGCAGAGGGAAGCGCCACTGTGATTGTGATTATCGCACTCCAGACAAAGAGAGACGCTAAGTGGGATCATCAGCCGGAGTGGAGCGGGAGGAGCACCGGCCCGGAGTGGTCATCAATAGACCAGCCGTGAGTGGCAGCGCTGTTGGCGATCGGCCCGAGTGGAAGATTGGATCACTTGTGAGAAGAAGTGATGGGGGGGTTGCAGAGTCATCGCCATGACAGCGTCGTCAAGCTTAGCGCCAGAACACCAACCAACCGTGAGATCCAAATGTTCCGGATATTTCCGACAGTTGTTGGAAACTCACAGAGAGAAACAAGAGTCACATTAACTCGTCTCAGCAGACTTTATCAAAGTGGTCATGTCATCATGGCCACTAGGGGCATTATCTTCGTCATCATCATCATCATCATCACCTGTGGGTTCGACAGCAGATTAGATTTGGGGAGACGGTCGAATTCAAGTGTTTGGGCTAAAAATGTCTCAGATCAGCAGGTCAAAAAAAGCTAAAGATGTGAACATTCATTTTTGTTAATATTGATCCAACAGATCCTGGAGAGCCTGGAGAAAGTTCTGGAACCACTATAAACTGATCTGATCTGCTCCTGGAAGTTCAGACCTTCCAAATGATCTGACCTCCTTAATTGTGCCTTGAGCTTCTCCTCTTGATCTTTAAGATAATCGTGTTGAAACTGTAAAGCCAATGTTGGTCCGCACGTGGCGCTATAAACTGGAAAAAAAGGAGTGGAAGAAGAGAAATATGGTTATTGTAGTTCTTTCACATGAAAGCGGCCATGTTTGCATAAGATGCTGCTTCTTCTTTGTTGGTGTTTGGAGCTCAATGTGCTTCTTCTTCTTCTTCTTCTTCGTCTTTCATTAAGCTCATTAACATGATGGTCCACTGATGTTCTGGAGGGAAACTCAAACAGGAAGCAGATGTCAGTGGTCGTCTGGGAGCTTCCTCCGCCTGCCATACAGCCACAAATCAGCCTGAATGAAAACATATTGATCTGAGCCGAGGGTCGGAGCACTTCCTGTCACAGCCGTGGTTCTGGTCGGTGGGAATGTTTTGGCGGGATAAAAACATGTTTAGTCTGCTCGTCCATCTCCCCCGGCCCAATTAAACACATCTCCATCCTGTGTGTGTGAGTGTGTGTGCGTGTGTGTGTGCCATCCAGTCGGCCTGTTGGCTCAGCTGTGGCGAGGAGTAAACAGCACACGGGTCGGGCCGCACAGAACCGAGCCCACACTAACTCAGAGATCATTGGAACGTCCATCTGGCATATATTGAAAAAGACATTTTGTAGTAGCTCATCAATGCTAGCTAACAAGCTTAGTGGATTTACGTGCAACTTTCCCCTACTACTCACGTGAACGCGCAAAACTAAGGGGAAGAGCTAAGGGCTGGAAATGGGATTCAGCCCAAGTCTTCTGACGTCTCCTTCCTCCTCACCTGGTATTTTGCTCTCGCACAAACAGCAGTTTTTTTATTCTTCTCAACTGCGGCAATGTGGCAACAATCTTGGGTTTCGCTCCGGTGACAATCTGAAGTCTGTTTGCTTTCTGAGGAGGCCTGAACGCTCCGAGCCCGTCTGGGAGGAGGATTTCACGGCCAGTTTGGCAGCAGGAAGTGTCCTCTGACAGCGTGTTTGTATCAAAACTTTAGTAATGGTTTTAGCCTGCTCTCACACATAAACACACACACACACACACAGGCACGTTTCTCTCGAATCTCATGAATTTAAAGCAAAAGTTTTAAGCATTGTTTTAAAAAATTTGATTTTTTTGCATTTCAACATCAACTGAAACACTTTGAATTGAGTTTTTGTCTGCTGGAACTTCTCACCACCTTCTGCTTCCAAACATCCTGTCGGCCGCTGTGAGAATAATAATTCAAAAAGTAATTGAGGATTATGTAGCAGAGATGGAAATACAAAGCGGGAGACGTTCGGCAGACTTTGGAAGAATCCATGTTCCGGGGCTGAGTGTCTGACTCCGCCCCCTGCTGGTCTCGGTTGGTTGCAGATTTCAGGATCAAAGAGCTGCAAAGTTATTTTCTTTTACTCAGAAACGTCGGAGTGAAACTGAGGGACCGTAAAGTGAGAACATGTGTGCTTCAGCTGAGATGCTCAAAGCTTCCTGCCTCCTCGTTCCTCCGTCTGCATCTTTTACCGTCACTTGCTGGGTCCCGCCGAGGCCTCGTAAAGACGCTGCTCGGCCTCTCGGCAGCCCGACCAGTTTTCCAGGAAGCCGAGTCAGGAGGTGGTGGAGAAACGAGTCATGCTGCCTGGAGTTGAAGTTATGAGGCTGTAAATCCGAGAGCGATCGTCCTCGACGTCTGTCTGGCAGCAAGAAGGTGCAAGGAGGACGGGGGGGTCAGCTTGTTTTTAACTCAGAGGGGAGGGGGCCGAGCCAAGCAGGAGCAGGTTACATCATTGACCGTCAGGGCTGCACGGGGAACAGCGACCTTTATTAGTGTTTGCTCTATTTAAATAAAGTCAGAATTTTAAACATTACACAAAAATAAAGGCATTTTGCATTATTCAGTTCATTCAAAATTGTTATTTAAAAAAAATTGTGAGAATTACACCCAATTTTTACAAGAAAAAATGTTTAAAACCATATTACATTTTAATATTTAAGTTTTGACAAGGAAACATTCAGAACATTCTGTGATTATAATTGAACAACTAAAAAGCATCAAGGTTTGATAATGAAGTTGAAGTACTTGGAGTAATAAAGAAAAAAGTCGCATCGTAGGTTTTGATATGAAGGTTTCAAATCCTTGTGATGTCGTGACTGGATCCTCACATCGTCCTTCACCGTTAGAAATCTTCCTTTTCTTCACTTTGCTGACCTGACATCTCCATTATGTTCTGCCTTGTTCTGAGCTGAGGCTTGTTCTGCACCGCCGTCGGTCCCGTGTTGTGGTTGATGACATAAGCAGAAGTTGACTCCGCCCCCTCTGTGTGCTGGCAGGTACGCAGTCCTTCACAATGGGAACCATGCCGAGCAGGAGAAGAAGTCGCTGCAGTACCACGAGTCCTGTTTGTGACCTGCTCCTCCTTCACATCTCAGCGGCTGCAGCTCAGCTGAGGGACAATGGCGGCGCCGCCTCCACGCCGACCCGACCCGACCCGACCCAATCCGACCCGGAGCCTACGCCGACCAAACCTGACCCGGAGCCTCCACGTGATGTTTGAAAGGCAGCAGAGGTCCGGTGGACTAGAGCCCGGCCCGGTCTGGCCCGGTCCATCAGATCAGACTGTGACCCAGTGGGAGCTCTGTGACGTCGAGCAGCGCGAGATGTGATTACTGTTGTTCTCGGTGGAGCTGAATTATGAATTATGTTGCCAAAGCTATTTGATATGACTCAGTGGACCTACTGCAGAACCCCTGGAACCCCCAGACCTTGATGTTTTCCAATTCAAATTCAGAAGAAGAGATCTGTCCCTGTGAAGCGTATGGAGGAGAATCAGAGCCACGCTGAGGGGAACCTTCTGAGACTCAAAACATGAAATCACAAATTTGTCGTTTTACAAAATGGTATTATATGATGAAAAAAATGTTGCTTCTCTTTATGACAACAAATTACAAAGCGTGTTATTAAATGTCACAGTTGACCACATGTTTAATCAGACCGCAATAGAAATTTTAGGCCAAAAGAAATCACAACATTTTAATGTTGAGACTTATGAGAACAAAAGACTGAAAAAATGTAACTTTATTCTTTTCTCAGTGATGATTGTGATTCAGTGAATCAGCGTTCCCCCTCGTCGTGGCTCTGATGACATTTCAGCTTTGTTCAGCAACATAAAAGTCAACGCCTCCTCGACACAGAACTGATGGGCAGCTCACAGCACTGAACCCACCCTTATGTGTGTGTATGAGTGTGTGGCTGCTTTAAACCTTCAACACTCAAACACACACACACACGCACACACCTCCCCCCAAGTGTTTCCTCCGGAAAACACTCTTTGAGTGTTGGGCACAAAGAGAAGTTAGAGGCTGAAAAACTGCTCATGAATGATTCAACAGGAACGGCTGCATGTGTGTTTGTGTGTGTTTCTATGGCGATGCGTGTTCAGGTGTGTGTGTGATGACATGAAACGCCCTCTCCCATCATCCCACACTGGTTTCCTCGCTCCATCTCCGGCATACCACATGTTCCATCACCCTGGAGTCGAGTAACACAATCTCTGTGCTTTAATATTCATGGTGACAGGAAACGGCGCCGGGTCACCTTGACCCCACTCGCGACCCTCGCCTCCTGAAAACACACAAAACAAGGACAACACACTTATAGTTGCTCTGCGTCATCCAGCAACAGCCTGATAAACGACGAGTATTAGCCAGCAGCCGCCTTCATAAATCATGTTATCTACCGGATCCCATTGTTCCTCTCACACACACACACACACACACACACACACACACACACACACACACACACACTGAGAAATACAATCCGTTTATGGTTTTCACACACATCACCAACAAAGTTCGAGCCCTCTCTAAGTTGTTAATTTCTGGGCTCTCCTTCCTCCCTCCGATGTGTTTTGTTTTGGGGAGGAGTTTAAGTCAAAAGACCAAAACCTCAGAAAAACATCAAGCATTCACACACTCATGTTTAAAGGGAGAGTAATGACAATCAGTCCACCTTCCAGTTGGCAGGAACAGCCAGCCAATTTCCTGCCTTTTTTCTTCCAGGAGCAGAAGGGGGTGAAAAGCTTTCAGGTACACACACACACACACACACACACACACACACACACACACACACATGCTCGCTGGGCAGTGAGGTGATCACACCTCCAAAGCCCGCTGACCCAGTTTGTTCAGGTTCAGACGGGAAAAATCCAATCTGGGCCACAACTGGAGGACGCGCCTCTCATCTCACTCCAAATACATAACAATGAGACGTCGCGCTCATAAGCGCACACAGGCACACACACAGATTTTACTGTTGGATTTATTTTAACAATAATGATAATAATGATGATGATGACGACGATAATAATAATAATAATAATAGTAGTAATTATTATTATTATAACAGAAAGCCAAAAGCCTCAGATCCGTTTCCTGTTTGCTGGCGTGTGTGTGTGTGTGTGTGTGTGTGTGTGTGTTGACTGATGAAATGTGTTCTGTGTCGGGGGCGGCGACGTTGATCAGCAGCACACGATGTTTTAACAAGTTCCGGTGTAATCTGATTACTCTGGCGCCTCCAGCAGCATCTGTAGCTTTTCCAACCTTAATTTCGTCACTCTGGTTTCATTTGCACTCGTCGATGAGATTTCCTTTTCGATGCTGGATGATGAACATCTGGTGACCCTGCAGGTTCTCAGCGCCTCTTTGCCTTTTTTTGATTTGCAAAAAAACACACCAAGTGAGATTCTGTGAGATGTTTGTCGACTCGCTACCTGCTTCCCTCAGCATCCATGACTATTGCCGCCGCATCCAACACAAAGTCCCCCTAAACAAACCAAACAAAGCTCAGTGAAGGCGGCTTTGTTGTGAAGCTGCGAGGGTTTGGAAGGTGCACCAGGATCTGAGCGGCGGCCTACATCTCAACCCTTCTTAATTTATTCATTAATGTTTCCAGCTTACAGCATGAATGTGCATATAAAGAAAACATAAAAAAAAAAACTCCCACAAACTGTCCAAAGGCGACAAAAAACCCAGAACTTTTATAAAACTCTTCAGTATTTATTTTGACAGAACAAAATGGGTATTTTCATGTATTAAAAGAGAATAAAAAGCTTCTCTTTCAGGGAGCAGGAATGTGTCCGATGTTTTTTCTGTTGCTATGTGACAGTTTGGATAAAGGCGAATTAAAGACACAGATGTTAATAATCCTGCGGCTGACTCTCTTCTTTTTCTTGGTGCCTGAAAGCCGGCTGAGTCAAAGGGCCTCGGCGCGCTCGCTGCACCCAAAGGATCAGCGAGCTCAGACAGTGATGGCTCACCTGTCGCAGATTCCCTCGACCCGACGATGTTTCCTCCACACACGCACGGGGTGGGGGTCTGAAAGGAAATAAAGTTTTTTTCCGCACATGCTAACACACACTTGGAGTTACGCATTTCGTGTGATATAGGTTTTTGTGAAAAAAACAGCAACACTTTAAGCCTTTAAGCCGCGTCCACACTGGCCAATCAACATTGACATTGACTTCACTGTATTGCTCGGTGATCATTGGCTTTAGTTTCAAATACAGATTTAATGTTCATGCTCACACAGTTGATCCAGCACACACACACACACACACACACACACACACACACACACACACACTCAACTCGGCTCGGCTGCGAACGCGGCCTCGAGCCAGAAGCCGGGAGGGTTTGTCTCTCAGCGGGAGCAAACAGTTCACACATGCCGAGTCTCCAAATGTGCAAATATGGACGATGCCAGTCAGAGGTCGCGCTAGACTTTTCGTTGTTTCTCATTTTGACTGACAGTCATTTATTTTTATTTTTTTTAAATGATAATACTGAAATCCTTCCCAATCTAAGGTGACCAGACGTCTCCGATTTCCAAGGACAGTCCCTGTTATGGGGGACCTCTTCCTGGTTAAAGCTGTCCCCGAAAATGTCCCCAATTTCAGCGTTTTATGATTGAGAAAAAAAATGTGCGTGTTGACAAGAACAACGGCTATCACGTCACGCGCAGACTAGAACAGTTATCACGGTCGCTGGTTGTGCGCTGCCTTTAGAAAAGAAGAAGAACAGAGCGCACTCGTCACAGTTGCGGTCCGTCCCATTTTCTTTATTTCATCTTGATAACCTTTAATTCCTATTTATCTCCGAGCTACAAATGTCACCCGGTTTCACTTCAGAAATCTGGTCACCTCATCGAAACCTCCTTCAGGGCTCTCAAGTTTTGATCTCAGGTCAGAGTGTGAGAGTGTTAATTTATCTATACTAACTATAGTTATCAACTTATAGTTTGATCATTTAAAATTTACATTGAAAAGTAACCTGAGTGAATCACATAAAAGGCCAAAACAATTGAATGAAACTAATTCATTCAAATGAAACAAATTACTTATTGAATTCTGTGTGTGTGTGTGTGTGCGTGTGTGTGAGTGTGTTTGTGTGTGTGTGGCTATATGGATGAAATTATTGACTCGGCTATGCAGAGAATTTCAATGGCCTTTTAGGGCTCTGTTCAAACTTTTGAGTGGGTGTGTGCGGTGAGGCTGCTGAAGTCAGCAAGAGACTGTGATGGCTAAAGTTAACATGCGGTCTTGTCAGTTATAAAAAACTAATATTCCCCGACAGAAAGTCTACAAAAGGGAAAAACGACGAGAGCTCTAAGTCATTTCATGATTCAGTAGGCTACAAAATCAAAAGACGAGATAACTTACTGCGCTCATCTGAAGACACTCCAGGCGTGCTGTGCAGGATTATCGCCCTCCTCTCTTGGTGGATGTGACAATAAATGAATTTTCATGCATGAGAAATGCCAGGTGTGGCGGATGAGAGTGTGAAAGGGTTAAAATGCATTGCTAACAGCCTTGCTCCTTACTACTGCTTGCTCGTTCCTTAGCTTCCGAGGGCTGATTACTTGTTTGTCCTTCATCTTCCACTGCACCAGTCCCTCTTTTTTTCACCTCTTTTGTCAACACCATCATTGTTATTGGGCTTTTAGCAGAAACCTTTTTTCCCCGAGTGAAGCCAATGAGGTCATGCATCCAGAAAGAAAATAGCTAAGTCATATGCTCACTCGCCACCAAGTGGTCAGGGGTGTGAATTGCAATCTGTCAAAATGACAGATGGCCTTCAGATTTTTCCTTCACTGTTTTAAAAAAACGCTCAGTGACGGAATATATTCCGTTAAGGCAACCCCTGATGCAGGTTTCCCGTCATACACAAACAACACTGCACATTATAGGCTGAACTGGACCAGACTGGAATTTAACGAGCTTTTCGAGGTTGCAAGCTTTAAAATCAACCAATAGCGTGCAGCATCGTTCCGTCTTTCAGGTGCAGTAAAAATCCTGCTGGTGACAAACACACTCTCATCCAGCGCTGATAACAACTCCGCCGGGCAGAGCCAACGCAGTGCCAACAGTTCTGGGAAATAAAGCATGATTCTTGGTTTGTTTTTTTAAATCAGTTTTTTTTACAGCCAGTCAAAGTCAAGCTGCAAACTGCAGGAAGCAGCAGCAGAGCAGGAGAGTGGGAAATTAAAGTCACTTTTATTGTTTCATCAACAAACACACACTGAAACTCCAGCATTCATATCTTCAGTGACACATCAGCTGATGTTTTTGCTGCAGTTTTCCATGTTGAAGTTTTAGGCCGTCTAACATCACAGCAGGAAGTTACAATCTGCAGGAGGAACATCAAAGCAAACCGACACGTCCAAGGAAACATCAGATCCTCCAAAGATGTTTGATCCTTCTCGTCTGCTGATGGCGGTCGATTATTTCTTTGCTCGTCTCGGCTTTGTTCTGACTGAAGGATCAGAAAGATTCAGACCTGATTTGTAAACTGAGCTTGACGGAGTCGAGATAAAACAAACATGACGAAGATTCGCTGAGCAGGTTTGAAATGTTGTATTGTCTTTGTTGGTTGAGACAAACATGAAGGATGTAGAGCAGCTCCCACACAAACTGGTATAACACCATGTGGACAGGACACATTAACATCATCTAAAAGTGTGATGGTCGGGGAGTCGGCAAGCTCACACTCACTCCTCAGATCCTTTCTGACTGCACTTCAATGTAAGGTGACCAGATGTCACCAATTTATAGAGCTGTTCCCAAAAACGTCCCAGATCACGGTAGCCGGGTAGGAAGCAGAGAGTGTGAGGGAGCACGTTGCGCGCAGACAACACTTATTACGGTAGCCGGGTAGGAAGCGCGAGTGGGTGTGTTGCTTGCAGAGAACACTAATTACGGTAATTACGGTAGGAAGCAGAAAGTGTTAGGGAGCATGTTGCGTACAGTTGCTTATGTTTGCACCACTGCCTTCATTTGTATATAATGTTTATAGACTTCTTAATTTTCTTCATTTATTTATGTATTTATTCCTTATTACTTTATTGAGTTTAAGTATTGCCACAGTGTTTGTGGCGTGTGTGCTGTGTTTTACTGGTGCTGCCACTGGCTTTGAATTTCCCTCAGGGATCAATAAAGAATATACCTATCTATCCATCTATCTACAGACTAGAACAAAAGTTATTATGGTAGCAGGTCGCGCGCCCCCTTTAGAGAAGAAGAAGAAGAGCAGAGCGCACTCGTCACAGTTCAGGTCAGTAACTCTGTGAATCTGAGCAGCTGATTTCTGCTCAAAGTCACGTTGGTCTTTTTGGTCAGACGAGACAACCATAAACAGAAAGCCTCAGCGCTCAGTTACCATGGTTACCGCAGCATCCTGACAACTTGCAGCAATTCATTAAGTGTGAGGTTGTTCGATTGTGGCCCCAAGATGAAGTATGTCGTCGTCGATTGATATTGATTTCTGCTTCTCCTGCCTGCGGGAGTGGGCGGGGCTTCACCTGCACCATCCACAAACAGAAAAAAACATCCGCTGGTTTTTCTTTTGTTTTCTCAGCGTCAGTGTGTGTGACTCACTCCTGTCAGAAGGTTGCTGGAGTTTGTTCTGCTCGTGTGTTCAATCTTATTCATCAAATCCTTTCATTTAATTTCTATAAATGTGACTTACTGTTCTCCTCTCATGATGAAATCGTTTCATTTTCGTTTGTTCTCGTTTCTGCATCTTTTGAAAGAAATTATACGTTTCTCATAAAGCCAGAATTATTCTACCATGCAGACATACTCTCACGATAGCAGGCGTTAGAGATTTCAGCTTCTTTATTCAAGAAAGTGATTTTAATATCAAGATTAAAGATTAAAATTGCAAAGTGTATTTTCAATTGCAGAACAATGAGGCGGAGCCACGCCAGCGTGTGAGGAAACATTTTCCTTATCGTCAAGCCTCAGTCTGCCTCATATCATAAATTCCATTTTGCGTGTGTGTGTGTGTAGCTTCACATTCTAAACCGATCATGCCTTCAGCCAGTTCCTCCTGATCAGCATCTACAGCGTGTAAACGATCAATAAAAGCACAAAGTGAAACTGAGAGTCATCAGTAAATAATAAGGCTTTGGGGTCAAAAAACACACACCATTCACACACTCATTCACCAGCAGTGCACACTCTGACACGGCTGCCTGCAGAGTGTTTCAGTCACAGTGTGAAGTTAAACTGTTTTTAGGAGGATTAAAACATGAAATAAAAGGAGACGAACGAGGCGACCAAACCTGGATTCCACAGAAGCAGAACAATGGAGCAGCAAATAGCTTGGACGTGGGATGTCTGATGTCTGTATGAGTTGTGGCACCGAGAGCAGGAGGACCCAGCTCCGAGTCCATGCTGGCCCTGTGTGTGTGTGTGTGTGCGCGTGTGTGTGACTGCAGAGAAAACATACTCACGGTGCAGAACATCAAACTTTAAAAACATCTAAAACACCAGCTCTTGCTGTTTCTGCAAACTTTAAACAGATTTGTTCTAAATGGATGTTTGACTGTCGATAAATGGAAGGTTTGTT
>CAESWR010001145.1:666699-680946 GCA_903171835.1 Mullus surmuletus | reverse complement strand
CCCCCCCTTTGGGTCAAGGCTGAGATTTAATGGTCTGCAGATCGGACACTTGTCGGTTTGCAACATCGCTTTCTGGGAGATTAACTTCGCTAACGACCCTTTAACTGCGCTGAAGTTTTGTTTGTGCTTGGGGAGAAGTGTAAAGTGATGCTGGAGGTGAGCTGGTGGGATCAGTCAGGAGTGGGAGGAGTTAAGGAGGACTTCATGTGTGACACCAATGATGCTCTACACAACATTTCATCTCATTACAGCAACAAAAGAATCGGGGCCCACTTTAAAGCCCTCACAAAGTCTCTGAGACTCTGAAACAGTTGAGTTCAGAGGAGACACAGGCGTCTCAAATGTGTGTGTGTGTGTGTGTGTGTGTGTGTGTGTGTGTGTGGGGGGGGGGGGGGGATAAAACAGTTTTTGACAGTGAGCTTAAGAACGCCTTTCGGCTCCCGCACCTGAAATGTTACATTGAAATATAGAAACGTCCCCCGCCGCCACAGAAGGAGATTCTGACAAGTTAAGGAGCGTCGCCTTCCTTCTGACCTTCCTCATCCTCAGGCTCCCGCAGACAAAGAGAAGGAGGCGCGATGGAGAGCAACAAACAAGGAGAGGTGGTGCCGAAAGATGAAAGAGATAAAGAAGGAAACATTCGTGTCTGGAAATGAGACTCACAACAAAAACTCCGACTGAGCTGCAGGTCTGAGAACAGCTGGTGGCAAACCAGCCTGTGAGGGAAAACACTTGAAAACCTTCAAGCCTCTGAGTGAAGCCATCTGATTTCTTGACAAAAAAAACAACCACCATTATTTCTTACTGATTTATCCTGTCAAGATGTTTTCATACTTTCAAGTCTTCAAGTTTTCAAACCTGGAATAGTTGTAAAAGAGGAGGATTACCGACAGTCACTGTCATTCTTTTCAGAATACACCTGCAGAGTTCTGCAGCTTTGTGTGTTCCTCTGCTCTTCCAGCAGAACATGGAACATCTCATTGATCTCCAACTTCTCCTCCCAAAAAACGTGTCTATGAAAGGTGATAGAGATGTTCCTAACAGATGGAGGGTTGATGATGTCATCCAGTGTCTGAACAAGAATCTCTACTCCAGGTTCATTCCAACCCGGAGGTCTCCTCTGCGCTCCTGGTGGATGCTGCCCTCTGCTGGCCACATTCAGCAGATGCAGAGCTGGGAACTTCACCTCCAATTTAAAGCAGTGAAGCAGAAGAAATTCTCCAGCTCAACATTCTGTTTTCTTACAAAGAAAAAGTGACAGTGTCAGAAGAGGATAAAGAAGGACAGAACTTTTAATCTCCACTCTCTTATCTCCTTCACACCAGATGGATTATTGACGGAGGCATCAGAGAAGAGAGAGAGCAACTGGAGTGTCTCTGTGGAATCATCTGTGATGTAAAACTGGGCATCTTATAAAACCTGAAAAACTGAGAAACATTTGAGAAACTTAAGTCATAGCTGAGAATTCTGGGTTTCTTACTTTCCTTGTTTGGAGTTTGAGACCCAACAATCGACCGAACCCTCGAGAATTCTCATTCACCATCGACTTCTCGGGGAAATCTGATCCAGGAGGCTTTTAGTCGTTTGTCATCCAGGGAAGTCTGTAATGAGAAACAAAATGTAACCAAAAGAATCCACATTGTCTGGAGACCCGAACCCGACGCCTTTGGACACAAATACAAACAAAGTTAACAGTAATTTTAACGGTAGAAAAGTTTGCATAGATTTTGATTGATTGTTTTGTTTTTGATTTTTTTAACCAAGAACTGAATTTATTTAAAGATTAAATTGAGCTACAGCCTCATCGCTCTCTTTAAACCAGAAGGGGGCAGCATGAGGCCAAAGGTGTCCAGTTAAAGTCACCTTCACCTTCAAATTAGCATGCTAACATCCACTCAGTTTAGAGCATGTTAGCCTGCTCACTTCAGAGCTGTAACATCCAGTTTTAAAAATATTAACAAGCAGCTCAGCCTTAAACATATCAGCATGCCAATGTCCCAGCTGTTAGGAAATTGGCATGGTCATTTCCCATGCTTTAGCATGCTAACTGCCCACATGTAGCATTAGCACGGCTCACTTGTTTATTTTACATTGTGTACAATTACTGTGATACATTCTCAACTTAAAATGTTTATTGCGGGATGTGTGTATTAATAAGTAATGTTTTTGTAGTAATCAGTAGATAACAAATATACCTTTGCTGATGTAATAATTAACTGCTCATAAGTGATAAGGTATATCACAGCAGTACCTTGCCCATATTTACGTACAAATACGAATGTCTTATATATAAAGTATGCACCTGCTGTGTAACGGTAACTGAGGTGTGACCAGATCCAGCTCAGTGGGGACTGTGGTGAACTCACTGGGACTACTGGGACGTGTGGGGACAGAACTCATGAACCGTTTGACCTTCAGAGGTCAGCCGATAATTTATTGGACGTTTTCTTGACACAAAGATGAAAGATTCCGTCAAAGCGCGTCAAGTGTTTAGATAAGTGCCCAGAGCACAAAGGAGCCCGCTGGTGTGGGTGTGTGTGTGTGTGTGTGTGTGTGTGTGTGTAGGTGGATACGAGGCTCCTTCACTTTCTGGGAATAAAAAAAAAACAACAAAACATTTAAAAAAAACATAGTTGATCAAATACATAAAGATCGACATCTTTGTTGTCGCCACATTCATGGATCTTATCTTAGCTGTTCAGTAACATTTTGAATAGTTACTGAATCATTGACAGACAGATCGACGTTGGAATCCGACATTGAGGCCTGACATCCTCACACCTCACACGACAGTTTGGTTTCAGGTCAGAGCAGAAGTTCACAAATGAAGTTATGAATGAAGCTGAACAATCGATCAGATTGTGCAGATCAATGTCCTCTGTGTCCTGAAGTCTCAAAAATGATTCTTCATCAACAAGTCCAACGTAACGATCGGGGAAGTTCGATCCCAAGTAAATCATTTGGTGGCAACAAGATATCAAACATTTGTTCATTCTTCTCTGGACCTTTCTTTGGTGTCACTGAATTGTGACACTTCAATTGGGGATCCCGACACCTCAAACATATAAAACTCTCCTGCCTCGCATGCTGCTGCTGGGAAGGGCTGTTTTCCCATGAGCTTGGTGCGCTTCGTGCGCTTCCTCGCCAGCACTGTGACGGTTATTACAGGCGGGTGGGGTCAGGCCTGCAGAGAATATGACAATGGAAGGTTCAGGTCCAAACATGGCGCAGTGCAGAACCGCATTCCTGCAGGTCGGCCTGCGATTGTATCACCTGAACTGAATCTGGCGTGTGTGTGGCTGCAGACCTGATTTGCATGTAGAGACATGGAGCGGCTGGCACACACACACACATACAGTCACACAAACACTTGTTCATTTTTATTATGACTTATTAAGCATATAGCATTTGTATGACGTACATACATAACATTAAACAAGAAACATTAAATATTGATCGATTATAAGTTAAACATTCATTGGTACCTGATATAACTTGTATAAAACTTTTTTTTTTAAAAGGGGCCACACAACTTAATCCAGAAGGCAGCTGTTTATAAAGTTGAAAGTTCCTTTTTTGGTCAACATCAAAAAGAGGCTTCTTTCATTTCTCACAGTAGTGACATTACCCTTCATGTCCTATAACGTGAGTGTGTCACTGATTAAGTGCTGAATAAATAATGTAAAAGGCATCAAGTCTGGTGTCCAGACAAATAAAGCTACAAAACATTTTCCCTCCAGTAAAAATATTTCTCTTTTTCACACAGGAGAAGAATCCGGTTTTTGTAAAGCCACAATTCAGCGTCGCTGCCGTTTGCTCAAAGTAAATCTCACTTGGCGTTTCCATTGAAAAACCTGCTTCAGCTTGAACTCTACCCTCTAACTGACAGATGTGTAGGTCCCTGCCGCCGCCGCGTGAGCGCAGCCTCCCTCGCTAAACATGGCTCCTCCCCTGGCCTCTTTGAGCCTGATTTAAATTCAAACCCCCGACCTTTGTTCTTTAGACAGAAGTAACGCAGAGTGAAAATGTGAAGTTGTCCAGTTTGTGCAGTAAAACTGACAGAATGTTTGTACAGTGGAGGCAGGACGGGCCGCTCACAGCACCCCGCCTCCTCGCACAACACTGATGGAGTGAAGCTCCTCCCACCAGAGGAAACCTGATGATTGCTCTTTGGACACAAACATACATTCATGCAGAGGGGGTGTGGCCTCTGCCTGCTGCTGGCTTTATGACGAGCTGTGAGATCCCAAACACTCAGCTTTCCTAACTGGCTCAGAAAATGTTCCAATACATATAAAAAAAATGTCACCTGCTAGAGGCCAAACTGCTGGTACTTGCGTAGACATCCCATAACTAACCCAGAACACCAAACTCAGGCACTGTGAGACATGGAACAATAAAGCATAAAGTGTTTTCAGCAAACATTGGCTCACCCAGTGAGCTGAATGAGGCCCAAATCCTCAACAGCTCAACAACATGCAGAACCTGGAGTCTTTTTATGAGGAAGAACATCCTGAATACAGTAAGTGGAAGAATTTTAGCTGAACACAAAAAGTGTTTGTGTCAAGTGATAGTCTGAAATGAAGACTGAGTGCGTGTTGGTATTTCAAAACTATTTCCTGTTATTTTCCAATTTGCTATGAAGGTGGATTTTAAAGGTTCAAAATAGAGTAGATTTGAAATTGTATAAAATTCAGCTGTTCCAAAACAGTATTAGCAACATTCCAGGTAAAATAATCAGAGTAATATACAAAAATATATGAAGGATTGGTAATATTTCAACAAGAACGAAGGATCTGTTCATGTCTGGTCATTGAAGAAACAACAACAACAAAACAGTTGAACGCGAGATGATATTGTAGCAAAGCGTCCGACCACGTCTCAACCTCATGAGGTGGCACAGAAGCTGCTTCCTCTTGGGGTCACCAATGTAAACATTCTGGACAGAAGACCTTCAGCATCTCCTGTCGGAGTCTCCATTGGCTATGGAGAAGCTTTGGACGTGTCGGACGGCATCTGCAATGGTGAAGAAGACCCCCCCTTCTCCCCCACCATCTCCCTTTTTCTGGGGGAAGTACCCCCCCCTCTCCAGCGTGTCCAGCACAGAGGTGTTGCACTGGGCCAGGACCACCCGGACCCCGAGCTCCGCGTAGTCTTTGCGGACCTCCTTGAGTGCATTCACGCCGGCCGTGTCCAGAAACAAAATAGCGCCGCAGTCCATGACCAGGCTGCGCGGGCGGCTGTTATCCAGCATCAGGGTGACGGATGCCTCGTCGTCCTCTCTGCCCGACGCCTCCTTCTCCTTTGCCTTCATGTTTGCCGCCGCCTCCTCCTGCTGCTGCCGCTCCTGCTTGCTCTTCCTGAACTTCATGCGGCGTGTCCTCTCCTTCACTGGGTCGAGCCCCACACGCTTGTACAGCGACTTCTTGAACAGACTCTGGTTGGCATAATAAATGGGCGCTTCATACCTGAAGACGGCCACGCCCGGATGCGTGCGCAGGCCGCCGTATGACGCCAGGTCCTCGTAGTGCTCCCTGCTGGCCGGCCGGCCTAGCTCCAGGACTTGAGCCTTCTGGGTGCGTCCCAGGACGCAGAAGGCCGACACCAGCACCCCCACCAGGAGGCCCAGCTCAGTGTTCACCAGTGCAGACGTCGCCATGGTGACCAGCCAGATGGAGGTGTCCAAGCGGTTGGCGCGCCACATGTTGGGAATCTCTGTGAACTTGCGCAGAGCACCACGGAGGTTCACCACGATGATGACAGCCAACACACACCTGCAGGGAGACCAGAGGAAAACACTTTACTAGTGAACGAGCAACTAAGGATGTTTGGAGATGATAGACAGTGGGAATGTGTCCCTACCACTGGTCCAATCCCTTCCTCCAATTTATTGTAAATTCAGTATTTTCCTCTTTTGTTCAAATCAAATATCATCTCCACCAGCTCTGCACACCAGTTTCTCTGCCTGCTGTGATCTCAATGCTGGTGGTACCGGTAGCCATTTAAGCAAGTTGGCAGATCCCCCCAAAAAAAGAAAGTGATGTGCATGTTTGAACTGATAAGCTCATGAGTGCATAGAAAGTACGACACAGAATTAACACACAGAGTCGAACTCATGTGCAAACAATTACACCAATATGTCTAGACATGAAAAGTGCAAATCATCTGTTATCCTGACCAAGCCAAACCGGCCGATACACATATTCCAACGCTCCCGTTTGTTTTGAGTCTTCAGGAGTTTTAATTGAGTACCTAAACATTTGCCCGGGGCGCTTATCTTGTTTGCCATGAACGAGGCTTCAAGGGTAGATGCAGACAAACACTGATAACCTGCGTCTGCAGTTCAGGGTTAACGCTGACTCCAGTGCATTCCAGCACAAAGAGGTTTCTAACAACACGTCATCAGGTGATTAGCAGATTAAAATGGGGATTAATAATGATTTGAAAAAAAATCAGCTGCCAGACAGTGAGGAGAAGAGGCGCTGATGATGGTCATTGATTGGTCCATGGAGACTCCCCTCATCAGCTCTGTCGCACTCAAGTTGCACTGTTCACTATCTTCTCTTTTTGTGAAGCCACTAAATCCATGTTTCAGGGTGGAATGATCTTCTCTTCATGAAGGTTCATAATCTGGAGAGACTGGATGAGATGGTGAGAACTGACTTGGGTGTGAACGGTTTACATTGTTTCTGTTTTCTGAGTTACTCTGGTTCTTCTTGAGTGACACAGTTGCTGAATCAGCTTTAGCATTTTTCAGAGACCGTGTGGATGATGTGGATGCATGCTCTTACTTCTGAAGTGAGTAGAAGAGCGGCGCGATGACCAGCAGCACCAGCAGCAGGACGAGGGCGCTGACCAGCCCCGAAATCTGCGTCTGGCATCCCGTCGACTCCTTCACCAAGGTCTTGGTGAGCGCGGCGCTGGTGGTGAAGCAGCGGAAGAAGGATGGCAGGATGTTGCAGAAGCCGATGGCGTACATCTCTTGGTTGGCGTCCACCTTGTAGCCGTGCTTCTTGGCGAACATCTCCGACAGCGACACGGTGATCGCAAACCCTACGATGGCGATGGAGAAGGCGTCCACGGCCACGTTTGGGATGAGGGACCATAATGGCAGCTGTGGCGGCTGGAAGCCTGTGGGGATGTCGCCGGCCACGCCCGAGCCGTAGGCGGTGTTGAACTGACCATAATGAGACGCCAGAGTCGCGATTATCACAACAAAGAGCTCAAAGGGAATGGGAGCCTGGGTAATGGGAAGGAGAACACATGGATAGACATTTTTAGTGGTTCCACAACTAGAAGTTCAGGTGTGATTTATATCAAGAACCCTGAAAATGGTTCCCAACCCAAACACCTGCCATGCAGGAGAGCCGGCCGCACCTTCAGCTTGGCTTTGAAGCGATCATTGATTTCCTTGGTTGGAATCAGTATCAGCAAACACACCAAGCTGGTCACCAGGTCGCAGATGTTGGTGTTGTCCAGGCTGGTGAGCAGACTGTACCAGGTCTTGAACAGCGTGAACCAGCCCTGTGCTCTGGGGATCTTCAGGCCTAGGAGGTGTTTGAACTGGGACGTGAGGATGGTCAGGGAGGCACCAGTGGCAAAGCCGCTAAGGAGCGAGTCGGACAGGTATACAGAGACAAAGCCCACCTGGAAAATACCCATCAGTACCTGGGAGGGAAGAGCTTTTTTTAGCAAAAAAGAACCCAAATCTATTGCTGGCTTATGGTTCAGAGTGAGATCTGCTCTGTTACCTGATAAACTCCGGCTGTAAACGTGACAGTCGCTCCCACAGTGATTGCGTAGCAGCTTCGGTCACACTCCTGCCCTGCGCTGCTGTTCCCTGCCAGCAGGGCGGTGCTGCTGTTGCCACTGACGCCGACACCGCTCTCTGTGAGGTACCCCGCCAAAGCCAACTCACGCTCCACCACCTGACCCACTAGCAGGCACAGCACCCCGAAAATCCCCACCGAGATGTGCCTGGACGTGCCCAGGAGGGCGTAGATGATGGAGGCAAAGAAGGAGGTGTAGAGGCCATAGATGGGGTCCTGGCTGGCCAGTAAGGAGTAGGCGATGGACTGGGGCACCAGCAGGATTCCAACGATCACTCCGGACATGACGTCGCCCAGGATCCAGTCCCTCAGCTGGTAATGTGGCAGCCAGTCCAGGATCGGGATGAACCCCAGGACTTTGGACTTGGCCTTTTTTGTGGTGCAAGAGCAGTGCTTCCTCAGCCGGCGGGACACGGCACTTTGCCAACGCTCCGGATCCTTCGCCAGCCTCTCCAGGATGAGCGGCTGGTGCTGGTCGCTCTCTGTGGCGCCCTCTGCTGCTGCAGCGCAGTCATCTCCATGAGTCATGATCAAGCTCTTTGCTGCAGGAACACAAAACACTTGTCACTTACATCCAGCCACCGATATTGAATCAATAGTTTGGATCAGAACAGAAAAGCTGAAAATATGATCCAGACTTCCGAGTAATACACAGATTTTGCCCATTATCTCGAATCTGGGCTTCTAATAAATAGTAACATAGGGTCCCCTACCCTCACTCTGTTTCTCCCCAAACATGTGCGTTGGCAATGGATGATGTGATGTCTGATGGAAGCATTTTTAAATGTCTTTGTAATGGTGCAAGTTATAAAATTAAAAACAAATCAAAACTAAGCAACAGTCTCCTTCAGCTCTGCCCCCCCGAGCTCTTCCCCCCTCCAGATTTGCGAATGCTGCCACAAGGCTCGGAATTGTTTCCCATCCCTATAAAAAATACTAAACTTGAGGCATCGCCAAAGTCACACCCTTCAATGTAGCAGAAAACATTCAAGGCCTTCTTGAAACCTCTTGAAAGCCACTTTCTTCCTAAAGGCCCAGTCCACGACCTTCGAGGTACCAAAAGTATTTTAATACCTTTATATTTTACACCATTAATCCCACTTTTTTTCCTTATATGGTTTTAGGATTAAGGATTAGGGGAGACTCATAGCCATTTTGCATTACTTTATTTCCAGTTGAGGCTTCGCCATGGCCACACCTTTCGATGAAGCAAAATTGTCTACTTATGGGCTGAGTTTGAAAGAGCCATAGAAATCAAATGGCGTGATAATGAAAGTGTTTAGGGCTTTGAAGTGACACTGGTTTTCCTTCCGTCTTCTCAGATGTCATATTTCGCCAAAGTCTAGAGCCATTTTGCAGCTGTTTTTTTGATACACCATTAAATATCAATTTTTTCGCCAGGCCCGATGTTCCTGGAAAATTTGGTCACTTTTCAAGCATGTTCAGGGGGTCAAATCATGGTTATGTTTAAGGAATAATAATAAATTCTCCTAAAGTTTCAAGAGGGCCTCGCTGCAGTGCATGAAGTTGGCTCAGGTCCAAATAAAAAGGTACTTCTGCAAATTTGAGGTTCTCACATTCAAAGTTGAGAAAATAAATATAATCATTTTAAAACTGTGATTGTTTAACATTGTGGCTATAATTAGACTATCTTAGCAACAGGTGCAAGTAATAGTTTGGGGAGTTTTCACGCGAGACTCATGACTCAAATCCCCTTAACATTCCAAAGACGGCGAGGAACAGAGCTGGAGGCTGAGGATGTTGGATGTTGGCTCGGTGGTTGTGAGACCGACTGCACACGAGCAGCAATCAAGTTGTAAAATGTTATGATATGGGGACATAATTTGTGCTCATAACGGCGCAGAAGGTGGGAGACCATCTCTGTACCTTTTGATTGTTGTTAAAGTATAAAGATAATGATTATACTCCTAAAACAACATGCATGTTATGGATGTTAGGTGTCAGATACTATTAACGGAAAGTTAACACTATCTGTAAAGTGCAGTCTGTAAAGTTTGCTCAATATGCGCAAAGATAATGTTGAAATAGCAGTAATACCACGTTCATTGATAAAATGACATGAGGGATGGAAAGGGGGCGTGGCCATTTTAGAGGATGATGATTTTAACCGTTTATTAACCGTTATTTCAGAGGGGATTCCATCCCAACTTGAGTTCACGAGGGATCTTTTGCTGATGCAGAGCAAGATTTTATCACCGCACAGATACAACGGACTTCCTGTCCCTCCCGTGCACCTCAGTGACCCCCGATAGAGGGAAAAGGACTTATTAATAATCTCCTGTACTTCCCGATATCTGCAGACTGAGAACAGGGAGTGCGAGAATGTGCATGACTAACAATCGACTGATAACTCCGACCAACTCAGGACAGACTTTTTCCTCTATTTATTAAGAATCTGTCACACTGATAAAGAACAATTTATCACCCTTTACAACATTTTTTCGGCGTGTAGCACAAGATAGGGAGTGCGTGTGCGTGGGGTCATTCACAGGTCAAATGATTTTATTAGGACATTTTCACGTGTTTAGAACAATTCAAATGATTGTACCCTTGAAAAATAACATGCATTTTTATTATTTCTACTGAATATTACAGTACTAGAAGATCCCAAATACCTGCGGTCAGCGTGTCTGTCACAATTCAAACTAAAAAGAACTATTTAACCATTCTAAGTAAGAAGTTGGTGCATTAAAACAAGCAAATGTGCTGCTTTTTTTTGTCCTGACAGAAGAAAAGTGAATCTCAATGAATGCCATTGAATCTCAGATGGAGGTAAAGCTCCTCCCGGGAGGTCAGCAGCAGCAGCAGCGGTTTGCAGTGACTGATGTCCTTTTATCGCAGCTTCACTCAGCATCACTAACTGGTGTCGGAGCTGTTTCGACCATCCGGAAAGTGATAATACGCTTAAACTCACCAGCGGCTGCCTGTGTTTGCGGGGAGAACTGGTGTTACTGGGATTACTGGTCAGCAGCTCGGAGTGTGACCGGACTTCAGCCACAAACACACAGTCCGAGGGCCGGGGTCTTCAGGGAGCGGAGCGTGTGAGCGGCTTGTCGAGCAGCTGATCAATGCTCTCCTTTGTAAACAACTTCGCCAGCGTGGACGCGCCGCCTCAAACTCCCGAGTGACGGAAACAACCGAGTCACCGACGGCCGACGGTCGGTGGACGAACCGGAAGCCGCCGCCGCCGTCGCAGCGTGTCAAGTAAACTGACCTGAGGTCGGACCGGTCCCTCCGCGACGCCGCGCTCCTCGGAAAGTTGGACCCTCATTCCGCCTCTAGTTCATTTTAACTCCGGCTCTGTGCGTGATGACGTCAGCGCGGACGTGAGGGCGGCTCGGGTCACGTGACCCACTGCTGCCACGGAGACGCAGTGAGCGGCGCGGGCAGAGCTGACGGTCTTCAAATAGTCATTATGATCCATTTATTGGAGGAAAGTCAGGACGCCAGGATCACAGCTGAGCTGTCCTTCAAATTGACAATATGAAACATTATTAAACATTCAGTTTCAGAACGGAATTCTGTATAGAATTTTGAGATTCTGTTAAAAAATAAAAAGCTTTAAACTTCAAAGTCAGACTGAGTCTGGTGGTTTTGATACTTTTGTTTTACATAAGAAACAGATTTTTTTTTCACACTAGAAAACCCCATCTTAACACAGTTGTTGATGTATAATGAATATGGCCATAGCTGTGATGCAGATGCCGATGACTGTTGACATAGTGGAGCTTCAACCCGACACACTGGCTGTGTGAGTGTGTGATGGTGGGCGGCGGCCGTAACCGCCAACCTGGAATGCTGCTTCTCAATGGACCCTCTGTGGGACTGAAAAACTGAGCCCGGCCTAAAATTCACGCTCTGATTTTTGGAGGCTTTACAACCAAACCAAACCAAACGCAATGAACCCTGACACTGAAAATACGCTCAGACTATTTGCAGTGAAGTGCAGTAACAGTCCAGGCCAAAGACCCTCCCTCAGGTTCACGCCAGTCGAACCAGCTGCTCTGAGTGTGTGTTTTCCCACTAAAAGATTCAACACCCGTTCTGGCTGTTTTTCTGAGTCTCGTGTTCGTCAGCGATGCTTTGAGAGCAGCTTCATCGCCTGGGAGGGAGACACGCGATACGGTGAGAACGACCACGGGGGCCGGTTTGCTTTGACGGGAATCTGTCCGAGGAATCAAGGAGTGTCACAGTCACGCACGGAGGGTCGCCCTGCTCCCATTACACTCTCTCTGTCTGCTTTTCCTTCTCAGCTTTGGCCATTTGTGACAAACGATAGAAACTGGAGAGGGACGTTTTCAGCAGTACAAACACTGTGTCTGACATTTGCATCTTCTTCAGGCCTCTTTACGTAACGCTGAGCCACCAATGGGACGGCACACTGTTGGGAACGCCCACCTGCCAGTTACAAGAGCTGCAGGTTATTTAGCCCAAATGGTGGCTAATTGTTGGTCAGTTTTGTTCACTAGCAAATACTGACTTTAAGCTAATGTCTCCTTGCTCCAGGAGCCCTGCAGGAGGGACCCTGTGTTTACATATTATAACTGAAAGCTCCCCAGCTAATGCTAACATTAGCTAAACAGTCAGTCAGTTCGAGGGAACTTGGGACCCATGTTTTTGTGATCAACATTTTTATTTTCATTTTTCAGTAGTAGCCTACATCAGTACAGCATCCCCACCCCTAACAAACAAACCCCTCCCTAGTCACCACGCTGACCCCTCTCTGGTTACCAACATCTCCCACCGTGCTTCTTCATGTACAGATATTACACTTACGCTAACTGCATCGATGAAGACAAAACATAATAAACCGTGACAAAAAATACACAGAGGAAATCACTCCAGACAAGGTCAATACAACAGTAGATAAAGTAAGCACCGCATTGAGGAGATCATTAGTTAACAAATGTAACGAAACAAAAATAAATGCCTAGATTGAAAATAATAAACCATCTGTAAGAGTAAAAAATTAAAGTGAAGGCAAATTTGGTGGGAAGTTAAAGAATGTGTGGTTTTATGACCAAGGAGGGAAACAGATTAGGGAAGAAACAGATGACCAGTTGTTTACCTAAATAGCAATAAACTCTAAAAATAGTGCACACTGATTGACACTAAACAAATGCTATATACATTAGTAGTGGTAGGATGGCGTGAATGTGTGTGTGTGAGACGTTGCAGGACAAGACCCAAGAAGGAGGATGACTTTACGACCAGCCTTGTGAGGAGGATCATTGTTCCACTGCTTAATAAAAGAAGAACGGTGACTCCGAATGGAGAAGAATGATTCCTGGCTTAATTCTGAGACTCCAAAGAACACTCGGAGAAGGAGCATGTCCTTCATTGAAGGCCATGCCTTCAATTCGTTTTTTTGCTCCAGAATTCTTTCTCCAACACATCCAAATAAAAAATATCTAACACAATATAATATTGATAATAATAATAATATTAATAAGGAGAAACATAAATAAAATAAATAAATAAAAAGAAGCACTGTCATGTATTCATCCACAGTAACTAAAAACTTGCATCTCTCCACTATGACCCTATTCAGGAGCCCTTTAAGAGGTATTAGCCCCACTTGTCATCATATGATTCAAGTCTGCTTTGGAATGCAGCGACTTGTGCCCCCTCCACAGCCCACTCTCAAAGAGAGTCCATCCCCTGACAAGCATTTGTCTGCCAATCATAATGCAGATTTGGACATACCTTTTGATATGTTCATCCTGTCCTGTCAGGACTGAATTATCACCCAAAATAAATCATCTAGGGCTAAATGGCATTTGTATCCCTGTAATCTCACACAAATGATCATAAATATTGGTCCAGAGTTGTTGGACTTTATCACACTATCTTAAAACATGAACTAAATTACGTATGATGTTGATATGTCATTGACTACAAATGCATTAGAACCCGTTCATCTCAAAGATGAGTTCGTTCAGAATCAACTACTTATCACCAAGTCAACTGACTCGATTTTGTCAACTTCTCATTCCCGTATCCTAAATGCATTTGCAGTAGAAGCCGAGCATCAATTTACTTCACTGGGACTGAATGGAACAGTTTCTTTCATTGCCTCAAAACTCGACGGTCATTGGATAAATGCAATGATTTGGTCGCACACCCGGACGCTCATCGTCCCTGGGGGTGAATTGAGTGGCGAAGTCCCACCCCTCCTGGTAGACCCTCATGGGACCTATCAGATTTTAAAATATGAATGGGAGTCAATGGAGAGAAAGTAATTATTTTCTAGAGCAGGGGTCACCAACGAGGTGCCCGTGGGCACCAGGTAGCCCCCAAAGACCACATGAGGTGCCCGCAGGCCTGTTCCAAAATGTTCATTTATTCTGTTGCTATTCTTTTTTAATCACTCTTGCAATTCTATCGAATTGAAAAT
>CAESWR010001145.1:639974-666653 GCA_903171835.1 Mullus surmuletus | reverse complement strand
ACACAATACACAATTCTGAGCTATTCTAGCTCAAAGGTCAAAGCAAATTTGTTATGTCAGAAGAGTGTATCACACTGGTAGCCCTCCGTAAGAGTCAGGACCCATGAAGTAGCTCTGTGTCAAAAACCTAGTCGTTATATGCCCTGCATTACACATATGTTGTTCGATTTGGATGATAGTTTTTTCATGTCAAGTGTTTGGCTGTTGATGTGCAATTGTTCAGTTAAAGGCTGTAGAGAAAACACAATAAGAAAGACTACATGACCTCACCTCATCACCCTTTCCCTCCGCTTCTCGCCATCGGCATAACTGAAACTTTCCACATGCCACGACTTATAATGATTTTCACCTCTTTTCGATGCGAAAAGTTAAGTGGAGCAGAGAGATTGTCAAATCTGTGAGGAGTTCCAAGTGCGGGTGATGACGTTTATCTTTCAAGTGGAGAGCAGCAAAGAGCTGTAGTTCACAGAGCGGCTTCATGCAAAACCAAACATTATCAAACTTCTTCGTGTTAAATTGTATTCTTCTTTGCATGAAAAATTATCTTTAAAAAACAGAAACAACATATGTGAAATTCATGGCACAGTCCAAACGGTACCAGAAAATAATTGTTATCTCCTCATTGACTCTCATTCATAAAAATCTGTTTTTGGGGACCCATGCACCGGAAACGGAATGGCGGGACTTCGCATCTCCATTGAGCAGTGGGCGGAGCCTCAGCTGGCCTGGACGCTGGGCCTCTGCATGATGATTGGAGGATCAGTCGAAAAGGCTGAATATCTTTTTGATTGACAGCTATTTTGAGATACAGTCATTTGAGCATTGGGAGCTCATTACCATCAGGGATTTTGCAATTGAAGTCGAAAGACAACCTGCAACCCATTTCTTGCTTAGCGAAATTGCTTGACTATTTCCATTGGTCATTTCTTACACTCTAAATAAAACACATTCAGAGTATTTCCTTGTTTCAGTTTAACATCATTAAAATAAATAAATTGACTAGTTTTATGAGGTGGGCCGACAATGAGCTTCCGTTCTTTGAAAAACCAGCAGCCGCCACTCCAGGTATGGAGCTTTTGGGTGCAGCCATCTCTCAGTGGAGGCGTTGGTAGGTTCAGTACTGTTACAGAATCACAAAGAGTATCACTGTGCAGGGCCAAATGTCGGTTTAAAGGCCAAAAGTACGAGAAGTGTTGAGTTCTGAGGGATCCCAGGTTGTGCCATTTAACAATGGACGGTCCCATAATCCCAGAAGTGTAATTGGATGCAGGCTTACGTCCACATGTGACCATTTAAAACCGACCTTGTAATCCCATATTCCTTTCTCATCCACCTACAGAGTGGGTTGGCAGAACAGAGGGATTACACACTTTGCTGGAGACAAACCAAGGATTTAAACAGGTAGATGTGCAATTTTATTTGTTACAATAATCAGTTTTTTGGTGTGGAGACAGCCGCTGTCAATCAAATTATGACTGGATTCTTAGCTTCATTTATCGTGACAGGGATAACACCGTGAAGCCTCTGATAATCACATCAAGGTATTTGCGTAAAAATAACTTCATTTTGAGATACTAGCAAGTTGAATTAATTTCCAGTGAAAGATTTTCCAATCTATGTTTCCCTCTGGTTTTATCATAGCGAGGCTTCACGTGACACCTTGGTCCGATAATACCCTGAAGTCCAAGAATAGAACAGATATGATTTTCATAGGTTTATCTGACCAGAGAGAGATATCAGTCTATTGTGTTTTAGATCACAGCTGATCGATCGTTCCTGTTGATGCTGCAAATCAGGATGAACGTTCTAACATCTGCTTCCCATCTACTCGTTAGTCCTGACAATCATAAAACTGTTGTGGGATATTTTTGCTTCTTTAAGCTCACTGGCTTGATTTAGCTGCCATAACAGCAGCTTTAACAAATGTATATAAATGTATTATCAGTAGTTTCAAGTGAAATAAGGGGTGAAGAAGATTGAAGCTGCTTCCATCAAGTAGACATGATTTTCAGTGAATATCTTCTGCATGTGTTTGTTAGCAGGATTGTAGAAAAACTATTGAGCTGAATTTCCCAAAACACGGGCCAAGAAATAATCCATGACATGTTCAGAGCAACTGGTCTTTCTAGCAGAAGGATTACACAAAAACTACGATCCAGATTTCCACAGGAGTTGCTGTTGGGGACATTTTTCTTGGGACAGATGCTAACGGTGGAACGTGCACATGGTTTGTCTCCTGTGGTGTGTGTTGTGTCTCCCCAGCAGCAGCCATGGTGGACGCAGCAGCAGCAGAGCAGTTCCTGGACGCCAACCCACAGTTCGCCAAGCAGTACTATGACAACAACTTCCGGCCCAAGGTGGTGTCAGACCTTCTGGACAACAACCGCAAGACGGCTGTGGACGTCAGCAGGTTCCGCGAGCTGACGATGGTGGAGGAGAGCGAGATCCTCTTCGACCTGATGAGAGACATCCAAGACAATGTCAACATGGAGAAGTCCATCTTCAACCTGATGAGGCACATCAGCTTCATGCTGCGCGCCGACCGCATGAGCCTCTTCATGTACCGGCAGAGGAATGGCGTGGCCGAGCTCGCTACCAGGTGACCCCGCCCCTCTTTACCCGCTTTGTTAATACAGCTTCGTTTTCAGCCTCTAAACCATCGTCAGACCGTGTAAGATGTGAGGAATTAAAATAGCCTGAGCAGAAATATATGCATTCATCTATTACTAAAACAATAGAGAAGATTGATATTGGATTTTTTTATAGAACATGAAAATAAGAAAGGAAAATAATCTAGTGCTTTAAATTGCTCTTTATCTATTTCTGCATTTACTGATTTTAGTTATTAACCTCATCATTGACCTAATTTTCAACCCCTGATCTCATTAAAAGTGAGTGCTGAGTGAGTGCTGACAGCTGTCACATGGCAAAGCAAACATTTTAAAAGTCTATATTTGCTCTCTGTATGTCAGCAGATGTCTAAACATCTGCATCCTGGCACAAATTCACACCCTTATCATGTATCTGTGTGAGTCTGACAGCAGCTTGTGGACAAAGAAGTTTTGGTGGAAGAATATTGAATGTTTCACTGATGGAAAATCCACTTTAGCTGCACAGCAAACCCTAAATTCATTATTTCCATCTCCAGGCTGTTTAATGTGCACAAAGACGCCACGTACGACGACTGCCTGGTGCACCCTGACAGTGAGATCGTCTACCCACTGGACATGGGCATCGTGGGCCACGTGGCCTCCAGCAAGAAGATGGTCAACATTCCTGATGCATCCGAGGTAAAGACAACAGGAAGTCAGGAATGTGGTTTTATTTATTGATTGATTTATTCATTCTTATCATGACTCTGTTTTCTACTAATTTGATTCTGATCTTTTCTTCATTTTTATCCCCGCTAATTCGCTCAATTTCTTATTTTCAATTTAAAAAATACAGTGAAAGTCAATGACTAAATTTATCATAAAAAGTTACAAAATATTTTTTGTAACTTTTTTGCATCAACATGAATATATGAAATGTAGTTTTGAAATACATTAATATTTGCATATTCAAATATAACACGTTCTGATGGTGTTACATTTCTTATGTTTAAATGCTAGAAATTCTGCTGAAGAACCTCAAACCCCTCTTGGACCCCCACAAACCTTTTAAAGCGCGCCCATCACAGGTCATTCCAAGCTCTCGGGTATCGACCTTGATCTGTATCGTGTAGAAGAAATGATGTCAGCTGGTGGTTCACGCTGACAGCATTTGAGCTCTCCTGCAAAAACACCTGTGCTCCCTCAAATCTTAATATTCCTGGCCTGCCTGTAAACATTGGCCATTTGCAAGTGCTTGTTGCTAGGGAGTAAAACCAAGTCTGCTGCTGCTGTGTAAGCCAGCAGCCAGCAGAGGGCGCAGCGACCACACAGCGTCCCAGCAAAGCGGCTCAGCCTCATCACAGCCACTACCTCTGGCATTTGCAGACGTTTTATTCCTACTTCCACTCAAAGTTTTGTGGTACCAGTGCAGTTCGACTCTGATCCTGCCCACGCCGGCGTGTTGCAGCCACGACACGACATTTACACCAGGGCTTGATTACCCCCCCGCCCCCCCCTCCCAAAGTATCAGTTCAATCACTTCTTTCATGTCAGATTAGAAAGCTCAGCAGCAGCGACGCAGAGCTGGGCCGATTGTTCCCGCCTGGGTTTTATCTGCGGGTTCTGCTGCCAGGCCCGAGCCCCTGCGCAGGCGGCATCACTGGGAGAGCAGCCGCCGAGCAAACGTTCACAACCTCGGCGCCGCCGGTCATGCCGCAACATGAAAGCATGATAGGAAATGTGGTGAGGGGAGCCATATCAAAGCTCTGAGAGGCTCGGCCTCCCTCGTCACAGCAGAGGAGCTGCTAATGTTTCCATATAATTGCTGGGCTTTATGATGCTAATGCCGGGAGGGGTGGGGTGGGGGGGCAGCGTCGGCCTTTCAGAGCGACACAGAGCCTCTGTGCCGCCGTCCTGCTCCGGCTTCTTGGAAACGAGTGCTCAGATTATGCTTCCATGTGATTATGAAGCCTTTCCACGTTCATTTCTGCCTCCTTTTTACAGTAGCTTTAGTAGTCACATCATGCGCACAGTCATAACCTGCCTGTTGTTGGGGAGGTATGAAGTTATGTGTGTGTGTGTGTGTGAGGCAGGTGCAGTGTGTCATAGGAGGGGGGAGGCTGCAGATGAAGCTGGTTAATCTGTCCCGAATTAGAGCGATCCCAGATTAGTCCCAGAGGTCACACAGGCCCCGTGGAGGCGTTTTCACACAGTCAGCACAATAACACACCTTTAATCTGGTTTCACTCAATTGTTTCACAGCCGTGATTTTGTTTTTGTCTTTTTAGCAGAAATGAGCAGAAATCCACTTCATGCAACAAACTGAGAAACTACTTTGGTTGAGGATTAAGATTGTGTGTGTGTTTGTGTGTGTATCTGTGTGTGTGTGTGCGTGTTTGTGTGTGTGTGCGTGTTGCATTTCAGAGTATTAATATTTATGTATCTATAATATTTAAAAGTTAAATTAAATTATTATGACGAAAAAAGTCTAATCTGTGATTTGTGAATAAAGTTCAAATTTGACATGGAAAGATTTGGTGGCAAGAAAGTCAGTCATTTTACAGGAAAATCTGTTACATATATTTTTTTATGAAGGAAATGTGACAATGGAGGCAAAAATGATTCAGCAAAACTAAAAATAATACAATTTCTTATTATTACGAAAATATTTGTTTAAGTTTGTTCTTTGGGTTCTTTAACAATTTATGAAACTTTAACAAAGATTATAAAGCGTGAAGCTGCTGAGCAAAGGTCACGGCTAAACTCCAGCTGAGCTAACGAGCAGGATGACCACCTGGTCTTTAGAGGTCAAAGGTCACAGCAAATACTGCTCAGCTCTTTTGCAGCAGGTTCACATTAGCATTAGCATTAACATTAAGTGTGATGTCACTGCAGCTCCGTCCACCTCAAACGGACACGATGGAGCCTCAGTCTGAATGTGTGTGTGTGTGTGTGTGTGAAGACGAGGGTGTGAGATAATGTGTGATGACAGCAGCAGATTAAAATTCAACTGTGTGGGAGATCCTGTGGGTGACAGAGCAGAGGCGGCGCTGTGAAGGTGTGAGGGTTGAACCATCGTATTGTTGCTGCACCACAACAACCACTCGGGAATATGATGCTTCTGCACCACAACTCTGTGTGTGTGTGCGTGTGTGTGTGCGTTTGTGAGTGTGTGTTTGCCTGCAACCAAAGCAGTGCTGGAGAGGAAGTGATCGAAGTGTGTTCCTGCTCTCTGCCCTCAGGTACAGGAAATAGAGGTGGGGGCGAAGATTCCGTAACAAGCAGCATCAAGGCGCCTTAATGATATTTTTTTAAAAAGGGGGGGGGGGGTTGTGAGTGATTGTCCTGTATGTGTGTTTCAGGGTATCCGCAGGGTTTTGAAAAGTATTATTTTGGACCCTAATTGCAAATTTAAGACCCTTAAAAAGTATTAAAAAGTCACATCATGAAAGAGATTGTTGAAGGTATTTTTCTGAATTAGCGGTCAAAAGAGTTTGATTCCAAGAAAACATAGTAAAAGTGTGTGATTTTATTTATTAAAAAACAAAGATGAACCAGTAACATTAAAAAAACTATTATGGGTACGTCACTGACGGAGCCAGAATTTACGCAGGCGGAAATTTTCATCCACAAACAATGTTTTGAAAGACCAGAGCACCCCAAGTTCACCCCGGCGCTCTCAGTGCGTATAACGAACGCACCCAATGTCCCACGATGCGAAAGAGAAGACTGGAATGGTGAACTAGTGAGAAACTTGATGAACTCGTGGGAAATGCAAATTGGCAGAGTCCTGGCTGGATGTGCCGGACATTAAAACATGGTTACAGTTATAGCGAGAGAGTTGACCAAAACCAGGAAGTGTGAGATACATCTTTAAGCGTCCCTCTGGCGAGCGGCTCTCTGCAGGTTTTGACTCGTCTCGGTGGTTAATGAGGCTCTCTTTGCTCTGTTTCACCCCCACTGCACAGGAGGGGCAGTGGGTGGAGAGCAGCGGCACACGCAGCCTCCAGCTCGGGATCAATGGAGGAGCCTCTGCCAGCAGCCGTGGAGGTCAGGGTTCACCTCGCCCAGATGTAACAGAGGTCTCTCTCTCTCCCTCTCTCTCTCTCAGAGTCCTCACTTCAGCGACTTTGTGGACGAGCTGACCGAGTACAAGACCAAGAGCGTGCTGGCCGTCCCCATCATGAACGGCAAAGACATGGTGGCCGTCATGATGGCCCTCAACAAGCTGGACGGACCTCGATTCACCACCAAGGACGAGGAGGTGATGCCCAGCGCCCCCAGTTCACCCCCAGTTCACCCCCCAGAGGGGAAGCAACGTAAAAAAAAATCTTTAGCTTAGGGGTTACCAACACGGTTCCCACGGAAACCAGGTAGCCCCCAAGGACCACATGAGGTGCCCGCAGGACTGTGGCCATTCTATTTAATTTCTTGCTCCAGCGTAGTTTCAACATAAATAAACATATATACGAACATAAATACCAAAATCTTAAAAAAGCATTAAAAATATGTTTATTACACATACATATTATACATACAAGTTCAGATAAGTTTAGGTGAAGTCTGACCTATTCTAGTGTAGCGATGTTGGGGCGAATTTGGAGAAGTGTACCTTTGTCTTGTTAGGGGGCACAATCGGAATAATCCCGAAGTCACTCATAATTGTTTAACAATTGACCTTAAAACATTTTGATACAGTCTCGTCTGAAGTAATGAATTCTTAATACATCGATCTGTTTCTGCAAGAAGAAATACCACAAAACTATCTCTGTATGATAAATGAATGATTTACTGAAAAATAATAATAATGAAAGACACATAAAAGATTAAAATTGTAATTCACAGTGGGAGATAAATGATAGTTGGTTGCTTGATGGTGGAAGAGTGAAACAGGAAAGAGGGGGAATAGAGATAGAAGAAATAAAATAAAGACGTCAGGGGACAAGACTCAGCCGAAGGAAAAGCAAACATTTGCGTTGGTCCTTATTTGATAAATAATGAAAAGGATCTTCTTGACTAGTAGATTTAAGTCACGTTGTTCAAACTCAGATTTGGAGTTTGAAGAAAAGACTTAAAGATTAACAAAAACACTTCTCTCGAGTGCAATTTGTAAAAAGAGTTTCGGCAAAAATCAGGAGTCAGTTAAAAGAAGTCGTGGCAAGAAACTTGGCTTGGAAAAGTTTTGAAGGAAATTCTGGAACAACTAAGGGTCAAAGTACTTAGAACAGAAAACTGGCTCAAAATTAAGATGGGAGCAGCTAGGAAGTTGCAAAGAAATTGTAAGAAAGACCTGAATTGAAATTTGAAGTGCAAAAGAAAAAGCTTTAGAAAAGAGTGTAACAAAGGATGCGCGCGAGTTTCACTCCAGTTGGGCGTGTATCTAGAGAGAGTAGCTCATTGGAAGAACGAGAGATTTTATGATGGAAAAGGGGTGGAGGCAAGAGTAGAAGGAGACAAACCAAAAACTGGAATGTGCGATACATTCGATTTGGTATGTCTCTAAAGAAATCTATAATTATCCGACTTCAATGGGTGTAACCCTTAAAAAGTTAACTGTTAACTTTTTGTTAGACTTGGAGATTCAGCCGCACACACCTTCACTTCCTGTATTATCCCGGCCGTGAAGTGAAGGATTTCGGAGCAGCCGTAAAATATTAAATGGCAACAGATGGAGATGAAAGTGGACGTAGACAAGGTAACTCAGTGAGCAACGAGCAGATCAAAGATGGATCATCACTTTGTCTCTTACGACTGTGAGAATCGAACACTAAACTGAAGTGATGTCTCTGTCACAGGCCGTGAGGCTCGCTTCAATTTCAACTCCAAACGACATCTAGTTTTCCTGAATAATTTATTCCACCAGATAAAAGTTAATCCTCCTCGACTCACCAACTGTCAGAGTGTAACATCAGCGGCAGCAGCCTCTGACCCCTGGCTGCTCCTCTTTGGGTTTGTCCACCACAAACACACTCTCACCACTACGCCCATGAAGTTTCCAACTAAAACATCATAACTGAGGAAAAACATGGGCATGTCTACACTGATGCTTTAATTATCTTTTTAGACATGTTCCCAGTCAGCCCACTCTGCCTTTGTTGTGGAGCATTTTGGGGAAAGCTTCATTCCACTGTGATGCTGCTTGGATGGTCTGATGATGTTTTATCTCATTGCCTTCAAGCACAAAACTCTATGATGATGGTTGTGGAGCCTTTGAAGTGTTTGTTACACTCATGTCACCATGGGTTCCTATGTTCACCCAAAAATGAAAATCCCTTTGAACATAATGGAATTAATTTTGTGGTCTTCATGTGTTCCTTGTTTGCTTCTAGACCCTCAACAAATACCTGAACTTTGCCAACCTGGTCCTCAGAGTATTCCACCTGAGCTACCTGCACAACTGTGAGACCAGGAGGGGCCAGGTGAGGCCGCACAGCTACACACACACCCACATAGTCACAGACACAGACACAGACACACACGCACATACACACACACACACACATACACACACACGTCCTCCATCCTGAGCCTTTCACAGCCCCCACAGGCCCAGATCTCTGGTGGTCCGCCTCCTCCCTTCACTCTGTGAAAGCTGCCAAATGGATAAAAATTTGCTAGCATCAGAAAAAAGCCTTCAGATGTAAATTTCCTCCCGGCCGTGTTCCTGCCGTCCCGTATCAGAGCTTTTGTCCTGCCAGACTATTAAACTCAGCACGGCTCAGTGAGAAAGTATTTTTATAGCCTGATGGTACAAAAGAATAATGAGAAGAGTCATATTGTTAGAAGAAAAAAAAACTGCTGCTGAAATGAGAGAAGAGGAATTTATTTTGCATTCTGGCGTGTGTGAATATGCGCGTGCGTGTGCATATTTGTGTGTGTGTGTATGTGACGCTTCAGGTGCTCCTGTGGTCGGCCAGCAAGGTGTTTGAGGAGCTGACGGACATCGAGAGGCAGTTCCACAAAGCTCTGTACACGGTGCGAGCCTTCCTCAACTGTGACCGCTACTCTGTGGGCCTGCTAGACATGACCAAGACCAAGGTGGGCCAACAAACACACACAGTTCATGGATGTGACACACTTCTGAGACAAGATTGCAGCTTTTCTGAGTTTATAGATTCATAATGAAATCTGGCAAATTAAAAAAATAATTTTTTCTCCCTCAAACTCTTCTTTTTAAACTTGAGATGAGCTGAATGCTGAGGGCTCATTAAAAGGCTGAACGTTTGTGCAGTTAAAGAAGATTTGATGAATGTTTCTTGAAAACCAATGTGTCACACTGACTTTTGACGGCTGGGTTGCAGAGCCTCCAGAGAATCATCACTTTTCTTGTCAGTTTCCAGACTTCTGTGGCTTTGTGGAGAATTCCACATCAATTTTTATGTCCTGCTGCCACATTTAATCTCACCACAGCAGGCACCACAGCTGAGAAAAACACTACAAACCGCCTCCTCAGACAAGTGATCACTAACTTACTGTACATCGGAACTTCTTTTCTATGATTAATCCATCCTCATGTGAACGGTTCTCCCGTGTGAAGCTGCAGCAATCGTGTACTTTCACCATAAAAACACCAAAACTGAGCAGCGCTGCTACAAAGATCACTGATGGCTAAATTTGGACAGAAAAAAAGAGTTTTCTTCTGGGAAGAGATATTCACAGAAGCTCCTCTGGGGTTTCTTCGCCTCATTTGCAAACCTCTTTTGGTTCCTTTCATCCGCTCTATCAACAGAACACTCTCAGCCACCTTGTGATCATGATGCTGACGAGCATTCGGTCATAAATACGACTTATTGACTGTGTCTGTCACCTAATTACAAGCAGCTGCGGCCTGATTCCCAACACCTGCCATCTGAGAACAAACACATGTTGTCTGCCGCTGCAGATGTCTGTCTGCGAGCAGCGAACCACTTTAAGGATAAACAAAAGCCGCCGCTCGGCTTCCATGTTTAATCTCACAAAAGAAAGTGAGTCACTGCGGAACGCCGGTGGCAGGTTTGAGCAGCGGCTCCATTTAAAGCGAATAAACATGATGAAACAGCAGCCCTGAATGTTGTGTGTGTTTGCGTGTGTGCAGGAGTTCTTTGACCTGTGGCCCGTCCTGATGGGAGAGGTTCCCCCCTATGATGGACCCAAAACACCTGATGGCAGAGTAAGAGGCACCACAACACAACTGTTCATCTCTGATGCTTTGATCCGCGAGGTCATGAGGTCCATATTCATATTTTCTTCTGCAGTGAGGTTTGGGTAGAGCTTCGAGTGAGAATAATGTCAAATAATATTCCAAATGACATTTCAAAATGTGATAACCTCTAATCTCAGGTCACCAGAGGTCACCAACACAACACCCAACTAGCTATACAGGGATTGTAGCCAGTTAGCCTAACAGTCAGCTAGCTAGCCAATGCTAACATTAGCTAAATAATAAGTCATCTAGTACCAGGGGTAGTGCAATACCCTGTGTTTACATATTTGATGTTCGCTTACAGTTAGCAAGCTAATGCTAATATTAGCAAGTCATCAAATATGTAGAAAGTCCCATCGATGTTCCTGCCAGATGCTCTGTCCTTTGTCAGCTCGGCGGATTGTATTTTGAAGTGTCTGATGACATGATGGGAACGATCCCTAAAGAGACGTTTTTCTGTCTTTTCTTTTTCTAAATTAAACACCTTTTTGCCCAAAGACAAACAGCTGCCATGCTGCCAACTCACCAAATCCACCAGACTCCGATGAGAGAAACAAAACAGCAATCTTTTAATTTGGTTATTTAAAGTGTGTTTGTTCACCTCCCAAACAACACATTAGTCTGCATCCAGTTGGAAATTTGAAACATTTATAAAGATACCTGAAACTGTATAAACTACCTGCAAGCTGACAGGTTTCACAGCGACTCTGTGTTGTGTCTAAATCTTCTCTTATGTTTCTGAAGGAAATCATCTTCTACAAGATCATCGACTACATCCTCCACGGCAAAGAGGACATCAAGGTCATCCCGTGAGTTCTCTGTTCCACTTTGAGAAAACAATGTTTGTTCAATGGGAGAGATCATCTTATCATCACATGCTTCTCTCAAACAGCCTGAAGGTTTCCTGTCCTCATTGAACTCATTTTCTTCCCACACTTGGTAGTAAAACACTTTGTTGCTATTTTGATGGTGGTGAAGTTTGTCCTTGTGTATTTTAATCCTCAGGGGTCCTCCAGCTGATCACTGGGCTCTGGTCAGCGGCCTGCCGACCTACGTGGCAGAGTCAGGCCTGGTCAGTATCTGCACTTTTAATTAAAAATTTAACTGTCTTTTATTTATTTTATTCAAATGTCCTTCAAATGAGAACGGACCGCCGCTACCTTATGCCTGCACAGGGAACTCCCATCTCGATGGTAATGGTGTGTTTTGGAACGTTTGGGAGAGGTCCAATAACACCATATTCATAGTGTATTAGCCCACATTCAGTATTGGTCCTGAATTTAAAAAGTCGTTCTTGTGAGCTTGACTGAGAACGGGCTGTTTCTGTGTCTATACCTTTAAATCCTCATGAGTGGTGTCTGGTCCAACAAACCAACAAACAAGGTACTCCAGCACCTCTCACAAACCTGAGCTGCTGCGGCTACTATCAGCTACGATCAACTAACCAGTCTGCTGCTAACAAAGGGAACGTTAACACAAGCACACCAATCAGAATTACTGCATATAACTCAGAGAATGTTTGAGAAGCACCGGGGAGATCTATCTATTGTTGGTAATGACTGCAGACCGCTCGTTCATCAAAACAACAGAGACTAACTTCACTCTGCAGTGCACAGACAGCACCGTGAACAGTCGTCACAACCATCCAAATGACAAATAAGAGTCTAACGCTAGCTTCAAATGAGGCTTGCGCTCACAGATCTGACGTTGAATGTCTCCAGATATTAATGACTCTTGCATATGATTCAAGGACAGAATCGTTAGCAGCAGTGACTGAGCTAGGTTAGCCGCAGTGATAACGCTTACAGGGACATGGTTACAGGCTGTCAGGCTGAGCAGACATACACAGTAAAGCTGGTGAGCGGACGCGAACACCGCGCGCACCACCGCGGACAAGATCACTGGGCGCAACGGGGGTGCCGCCGCACACATGACAACTGGCCGAGCTGCTGCAGATATAACCACTGGGCGCGCATACACATAAAGCAACACAACATGAAATTACTTCCAGCTCCCACCTTTGAAGTTGTGTCACGGCGAGTTGGTGCCGACCCATGCTTCAGCATGCTTCATCCCAGCTTCAGCTGTTTAGCGAAGTCTGCTTTGTATGCAATGCTGGGCGTACACGTGCAAAACTTTGGGAAGTTTTGTTGATACATTTCCAGCAAAAATAAAATGGATCCACTGGATCTTCAGAGGCTCCGACGAAGGGAGTAAAAACAGACTTCTGTGATCAGACTTCTTTGATGCAGCCAACAACAGCTTTTCAAGTAGCTTCGCTGTGTGTGTTTGCTGCTGCTCTGTAAATTTAGAGGGTGGGCTCATCTATCCGGGTGGGGGGGGGGACTTAAAAACAGCATGAGTGGGGGGAGTACTTATTTCCCTTGTTGACGTCACAAAGGGAAGAATCTCAGACTCACCGGTTTCAGCACACATTCACTAAAAAGTGAGTCAAGCAAGTGAGGGAATTTTTTCACTTCTGGTGCCTCAAACACGGGCTATAGAGACACATATGACTGTTAGTAAACCTTTATAAAAGTGAATTTTGCATAATATGGGACCTTTTAAATGGAAGCTTTTGGGGTCAGTTTTATGATATTCGCGTCTGAGGAACTATGTCAAAACAAAACTGCCTGACATGAAGCTCTGAGATACAAGACAGGATTTCTGGAGAGTTTACAGCAGATTTTTATCAACCAAGCAGAGTGAAAAACTCAGCACAAGGCCTGTTTGAGAAGATCAGCTTGTGGAGCATAAAGATGATCATTGTGAGGAGGGAATCTGCAGGGCGATGAGAGTCCTCCATCATGGATGTAACAAAAAAAGTACAAAGTCTTCCGGATCAGTGCTCCTTTTCCTCCTTTTTCTTCACAAATGGGAGTTTGCTGATGGTTTAAATGCATCAAAAACAAAAGGTTAACACGTCCACTCCAAACAATTTTAGTTTGGTATAAATGTTAATGTTTTTCCCCTGAATAATCTACCAAGGATGGCCGCGTTTAGTTGTAATTCTTTATAGAAACTGCCGCTGTGACTCTAATTAAAACAATTTATGACTTGAGGTCACAGAAGGACAAAGAAGCAGCAAAAGCAAAGTGCATATTGACAAAAACTATACGGCAACCTTAGTTTGAAAATCATCCTCTGAGTATTTAGAGCTGGAATATATGAAGGCGCCGATTATGAAACGATGAGATGCATGATCACATTAATACAGAGCGAGGAAACTACAAAGGCCGAACAAATGTGCTAGTGAAAGTATCTTAGAATTGCTTCCTGTTCAGTGTGTGTGTGTGTTCGTGTGTGTCCACCGTGGAAATGACTGCTATTGCGTTGTCTAATTGTTCTTTTTGCAGCCAGCATAATTTCGGTAATCTGCCACACCCCTGTCCTCACCCGCACCTGTCCCTTCCTTCCAGCGTCTCCATCATTTCTCAGCCGCTCATCATCTCTCCTCCCCGCTCGTCACTTTCACTCCTCTTTGTTGCATTGAGAGGATGGAGGATCGATGCTAATGGTTTTTGATTTGACAGGAGGAGTTTCAAACGGGGCGATCGCACTTTGTCAAGTGCTATCAGTTCCACATGAGCACGTGGATCTGCCCACAGAGATCCTCCTCTTAACCTCTTGGATGATGGTCTAAATTCACAAAGAAAAAAGACACTTGTTGACCCTTTGACCTCCTGCATGACACCATATATGTCATCATGCTCAAACATCCTGTGTCTGTCATTTGTCAACAGATCTGCAACATCATGAATGCAGGTCAGGATGAATTCTTTCAATTCCAGGTAAGATGTCCACAAGCTGCCAGCTAGAATTTCCCCCTCAGCATAGTTCTTGAAGGCTCCTCATTGGGAAATCGGTGGGTCTAGAATGTTGTTGATCTGCCCAGAGAGAAATTTATATGCTGCGGTAATTAGTACATTTTTGAATTTCATTTTGAGTCAATATATAATTCTTGAATTATTGTTTTTTTCTGTTTTTTAACACATCTATTATAATCTATTGAATTTACTTATTTAAGAGTTTCATTTCATTTAAAAAATTACATGGAATTATTGACTGTTTCATTTATATTTACATTTTTATCCTCTAGTTGCCCATCAAAAGCAAATATTTTCTTGAAGAACTCTCAGCTGAGCTACCAGTCTGCAAACACTCACCATGTTATCATTTGACCTGAAATCTTCATATCCATCAGCTCACCTTCGCCTGCTTAGGGACAAAGTGATTTTTTTCCTCCTGAAGCCGCGGCGGCCGCTGCCCGGCCCGCTCAGGTGTTAATAAACGGGCCTTTAAGTGAATCTTCTGGTTCATCGCTTCCTCGGCGGTTGTTGCTGGCGGCGTCTGTCAGAGCGACGAGTCTCATTAATCTCGGTGTAAAGTTGGCAGACGACATTAGCGGCCCGGGCTTTAACTCTTGACGTGGCAGCGCAGGAGAAGCTGTGAGCATCTGTGGGAGTAATGTGTGGAAACATTAACCTCCCTCCATAATGGCTTTTCATGTATCATAGGAGGCCACCGGGGCACCATCATCCAGACTCTGACATATAGTGCCTAAAATGAATAAATGATATGTCCCACATTCTCCTCTCTGTTCACTTGAAATGAGTTTCCAGAGGGCTGCAGAGTTCCCATTATATTCATCCTGATTAGGCTTCTTCCTTCCTGCTTGTGTCGAGGCCGCCGCTGCCGCCACGCCGGCATCGATCTGCTCCAGCGCCGCCGACAATTACACTCTAAATGTTAACGGGTGACTTTTACTGTGAAGTTTGCGGGGTCTGAGCTTTGGGAGGATGTGCTGGAACCTCCGAGGCTGTCCTCACGGTCTCCTCCAGGGAAATTAGTTTTTAGTTAGTTCAGGCCAAAAGCATTAAAAAATGGGATTTTGAGGGTTGTCTTTTTTATGCATGAGGCAATGATGTTTTCACGTTGCCTAATACTGACTTTGTAAGCATATGAGCAGCATATGAACAGCAACAGAGGATGCCCTTCTCCTTTTTCTGCATATTTTTGGAGTATAAGGGTGTGTTTCTTGCTTATTCAGCTTCATCAATGTTTTCCACCCGTTTACAAAATGAAAAACCCTATACCCTTTGTTTTGAGGACAGTCCTTTCAGTGTTGCAACATGTGCTCAGATCCCCTGAGCAAGATGGCCACCACATCAATGTATAGTGGCAGCAAAGACTGAACTGCTTAAAACCAGTTTTCACTCTCAAGGGTTGAAACAGAAGCAAATTATATTTCCCATAAGGCATTTCACCTTCCTACACATGTGTTTCAGTGAATCATCCATTGGGGAAATCATAACAATTATGTAAAATACCCAGGATGCATGGCTCAAAGGTAAACATGCCTTGCTGCTATGTGTCTGGTTTATTGTCATATGTGAGGCTGCAACAAAAATGCCGCTGATTGGCTCTCTGTCCTCAGCCGTGTGCGAGCTTCCTGCCGTTTGTCCGACTGAACTTTATTTCCAAACGTTCCCACACGAGGATGGGACGAAAGGGCAGCACTGGTGCGGCGCCTCTTTGAACACGAAGCTGCTCGCTCAGATTTCAGGGGCAGTGAGCAGGTGAATTATTGATTCTTTTCACATTTTCCTTCCAAAGCAGAAGGTCACGTTCGTCGGCTTCTCCTTATTACCATCCTGACGAGGTTGAGGAAATAAAATGCCAACAACAGAAAGCTCAGAGTAACACCACAGAAGAAGGACTTTGTCATTCTGTGTGTGTATGTGTGTGTGTGTGTGTGTGTGTGGACAGAAAGAGCCTCTGGACGCTTCTGGCTGGACCATCAAGAACGTTCTGTCAATGCCAATTGTCAATAAGAAAGAGGAGATTGTGGGCGTGGCCACCTTCTATAACAGGAAAGATGGGAAACCCTTTGATGAGATGGACGAAACGCTGATGGAGGTAACGTGTGTCTGTGTGTGTGTGTGTGTGTGTGTGTGTGTGTTTGACAGAACTGAGTCACTAGTTTATAAATACACTCAGGCCACTCAGAGCATCTGCATTATTTATGGTTGAGCCTGGAGGCTCCCACTGAAGTTACTCGCTCTGCCTCTCCACTAAAACACACACACAGACACACACACACACACAAAGACCATTTGTTATCTGCAATCAAACGTCACTGTTTATTTTCTTGACACTGTGCGTCACCACGCCTGTTTGTGTATGAACACACACACACACAACAAGGAGGTTTTAGCATCAGAATGAGTGATGAGGTCTGACTACTTTTCAGCTAAAAATCATTTTTTTGACCTCCTGTACTCTTGAAAATAAGAGTTATAAAGGGTTTAATAAAGGGTAATTAATATTTGCTGCTAGTAATATGTGAAAAAACCTTTTGTCATTTAGTAGCTACAAATGAGATTCCATATGACATGATGAATGTTTGGGGCATTTTGTCAGTTGTGGCTACAACTTATCATGTAAATGCAAGTTTTTAATGCAGTAAAAAGAGAGCTAACTGTGGCCTTGCTATGTACTACCTGTTTGCTGGGCTGTGTGTTCTTGGCCCTAACCCCAACGCTTTGATGTAAAGGGATTTGTTTGGGGGGATTTTAAAGAATCTTTCTGAGGCAATCGTGCCCTGGTTGGTGATGTGGTGCTCTGGCTCTCTGCAGTCTCTGACCCAGTTCCTGGGCTGGTCGGTGCTGAACCCTGACACCTACGACAAGATGAACAAGCTGGAGAACAGGAAGGACATCTTCCAGGACATGGTGATGTACCACGTCAAGTGTCGCAAGGACGAAATCCAGAACGTCCTGGTTAGTAGTTTTTCTAGTTTTAATTACATATGAGGAGCTTGACTCTGTTTTGGTGCCAAACAAATAAATGGAACAGAAGAGAATAGAAATAGGAACAGTTATGTCATGGTGCCTTTAGAATGGAGGAGTCGAAAGTAGAGAAAAAATATCCCAAAAATCTTCAAGGACATTTTTCACAGGTTCACTGAAACTGATCATTTTAAAGAGGTTTGATTGGAGTAAAATGGAGGAGGAGTTGTGTCTGCCTCTGTGAGGGTTGTTGAGTTAAAAGGAGAGCTGGACCTCAGCGAGCTGCGCAGGTGAGACCCGGCTTCTATTTTTAACCAAAACAGAGAAATGGCAGCAAGACGAGCTCTGGAGCTAACCGAGTTAGCGTCCGCCTTTAATCCCCTCTGGTTTTTCAAATTAAACAGAACCAAAGCAGCCAGGAAAGGGGTCGGCCGTCTAGGCAGATATAAACATATAAACTGGAATAAGGTGTCAGATTTTCTATGAGGTGATTCGTCAGCCCAACGTCCACAGAGATGGAGGGAGTAAAAGCAGAGAGCGGCAGCTCGCGCTGACCTGCACTGACCCGTCATCAGCGGCGCCGTGATTGATGCCAAAGTGTCGGGTCCAAGGTGAGCGCTGATGTTGTGTCTCCTCAGAACACCAGAGAGAGGTGGGGGAAGGAGCCGGACGAGTGCGAGGAGGAGGAGCTGGAGGAGATCCTGGTAAACAACAACAACACAACGAAACACAGAGCAGATAACCTCCGACCTCCCGTGATTGTGTGTGTGTGTGTGTGTGTGGGTGTGAGGGAGAGGTCCCTCCACTCACATCAACACCACAATCATTTAGATTCTCCGTCTTGTTTGACAGTCTGAAGTTTTGCCGAACTCAAAGAAATCGGAGATCCTGGAGTTCCACTTCTGTGACTTTGAGCACAGTGAGCTGGATCTGGTGAAGTGTGGCATCAAGATGTACTACGAGCTGAAGGTGGTGGACAAGTTCCACATCCCCCGAGAGGTGTGTGGGAGGGGCCAGCTGAGGGGCGACGAAGAAGAAAAAAATGTTTTTGATTTAATCTTTCATTTACGACAACAAAAAAAGAGCAGTCATATACACAAAACTAAAGATGGATACTCTTGATAGTCAGCTGTGTCTATGTTTGTCCGATGTGTGTGTGTATGTTCTGCAGGCCCTGGTGAGGTTCATGTATTCCCTGAGCAAAGGCTACAGGAGGATCACCTACCACAATTGGAGACACGGGTTCAATGTGGGACAGACCATGTTCACCCTGCTCATGGTGCGTCACTCAGTCAAACACACACACACAAATTCCTCAAAGCTTCCCTTCCTCTTCTTCTCTGACCTTTCCTCGTCTCTCGCTGTCAACATCACGGCCATCATGGAATGTATATGTGGTTGCGCATGATTGCATGCATTGTGTGTGAGTATGTGTGTGGGACATAAGAGTACTTGACAACCATGAGTCATTGCTGCCTGAGCTGGATATAAAATAAAGAGTTTCCTCGTCGTCGGGATCCATTCCGCCTCTACAGTATAAGGCGCCCCTGTGTCTGTGTGCGTGTGTGTGTGTGTGTGCTTTATTTTACGTGGGCGCGATCAATGAGCGGTGTGTTTGTGTTCTCAGACAGGCGACCTGAAGCGTTACTACACAGACCTGGAGTGTATGGCCATGGTGACGGCCGGCTTCTGTCACGACATTGACCACCGAGGCACCAACAACCTGTACCAGATGAAGTGAGTGTGTGTGCGTGCAAGCGAGCAAATTTGGTGGTGAAAGATCAAAGTGAGCATAAAATATATAATATAAAGAATACAGATCTTTTTGGATGTTTTGAAGGTGGAACAATTCAAATAAATCCCTTTAAACTAAAAAACTAAAAACATTGACTTTGACTGAAGGATAGAATTTGGTCTTGAGGTCACAGGAACTTTGCCAAAGCACCTATTCCCCCCGAATGGCACAAATCTGAGCTTAGATGTGAGGATGAGGAAGTTAAATGTTGGTGTTTCAAAGGCTGAATCCCAATTCCACCCCTAAGCCCTTCCCCTTAGTTTTGTGCGTTCACATGAGGGTTGGGGTATCCCGTTTCTCCTTTGGATCGAGGGCCGGGGCCAAACAGCCCTTGAGACTAAGACTTTCCTGGAGCACACAAGCAACAAAGGGGTACAGGGAATGAACCCACAAATAGGTCTAACAATAGCTGCTCACCCCTTTCATGCTCATAAACACGGAGAGTCACATGTAAATCCACTAAGCTTGTTAGCTAGCATTGATTAGCACGGTTAACACTCCGAAAACTGGTCCAGGAGCACAGATATGTGTCAAATATTTCTTTGAAATAACACCAGAACCATGGCAACTATCGCTATTGACAACAGCATGTTGACTGATTGTTTGTGACTTGTTGCTTCTGCTGACGTAGCAGTCGGCAAGCAACAAGGTTTGATGACGTAGCGGTAGTCAAGTGGTGTCCTGTTTCTTATGGGTATGTTTTCACCCCGTCCCCTCGCCACTCTGTTTGGAGTGACAAGGGGGAGACGAAAGGGAAGAGTTAAAAAGGAGAACTGGGATTCAGCCAAAGTCACGCTCACATCACAGATTCACTCAGATTGTGAAAGCCTCACTTGGGTTTCTAACAAGGTGAAATCATGATGCGTCAAGGAGCTGAAACATACACTTTGTTATCACAGATTCAGCTACATTTCCGCTTCTCTTGCTTATATTTTTTCTCCTTTGATAACTTTTTTGTGTGACACTTGTGTTAAGTGATTTTTTTGGCAACAATCCTCCACACTAAAGTACCTTTGTGTGCCAACGGACTCATCGATCAACAAACAATTACGAGGTGGCGAGCTTCATCATCAGCTGTCTGACGGAGACACCTGATCAACGACTGAGGCAGAAACCTGATTTGTTATGGCTGCGTTGTGACGACGGCGTCCAACATGCCAAAGGTTCACTTACAGGAAAAACAGACTGAGAACCACACACACACCTCAGCTGATCGCTCAGAAACCTCAGCTGATCAGTTGCAGTGTATGTCAGTGAAACTAAGTGAGACTCAAACGGCAAACGCAAACCGTGGCTTCTTTAAATGTCCATCAGGCCCGTGGTCGCATTATCGTTAGTTGGCTTTGGTTTGGGTCCACCCCGGGAATTGGAGTCCAGTGATCACTTCTTGTTTTACGTGTGAGTCTCTAACGGTTCCTCAGGGGGACGTCGGGCTTTGAGCTGCAGGATGTTCTGATGCTGCTCGCCAACACACCAAGACTTTTTACCCTCTCGCGCTCAGCTGGTCGTGCTCAGCGGCTTTTTAGAGGTCAAACAAGCAAGTGACAGCAATGACTATGTTTACACGCAGTCAGTATTGGTCCATATTCCGGTTACTGGAGCATTCAAAATAAGCCGTTTCCATGAGTGAGCAAACAGGGTTCTTCCTGTATCCATGGTGAAAGCAGCCACGCACAGAGAAGGTCTGCTACAAACTCTGCTTGGCGTAACTTTCCTCTCCTCTTTCTGTGGATCTGTCTATCCCGCTACTTTCTAGCGTCTCCAAATGCCAGGATGTTTGTGTCTTTCATCACACTTATGAAGTGATCTCATTTCCTCCACACTCCAAAAGTGTGGCATGGTGCTCTTGTGTTTGGGCATGTTTACAAGTAGTTCCTGGACTCCAAAGACCAAGACTCCTTGCCAATAGAACGTGCGCACAGCACTAATTCATCTTCCTTTTGATGGGGAGATTCTGATAGGAGGAGACATTTGCGAATATTTGCGTTTTTAAAAAACGGAATATGAGCATATTCTGATTATTCAGTTGGGTTATTGGTGTTTACACCTTGCGATTGGGTTATTGCTAATATTCTGATTAGAAAAGGCTTTTTTGACTGTGAAGAAAAATTTTTTTTAAAAATACATATTAGAGAGCCCTTATATGGTGAAAATACGTTGCCACATGGACCACAACATTTGCCCCCTTCCTAGCCAAAGCCCGACACCCCCCTATGGGAAACACAGCCCATCGTGATCCCACACTTCCCCTTACGTGTTCCTAGAATGAACAGAGCCCCCACTTCCCTCTGAAATCTGCAGGGAAGCTTCCAGGTTCACACCTCGGACCATCAGGATGTCCCTCTCTGTGTCTCCACCTTCCTCTACGTTGTCTGAATTTGCATTTCACTGTCCTGCTGACCCCCGTACATTGATTGGTCACCCTGTCCACCTCCTGTCTAACACTTGGTCCTGCCCTGATCTCTTTGATGTATCTGTATAAGAAAGATGCCACCACGACCATTCAGCTCACCGACGTGGACGCGGTCCATGTTGGTGCGTCCACCAGCCTGCTGGCATGCCGGCTCGCTTAATAAACTTGCATCCTAACAGCAAACTTCGACCCTGGGATTTATGCTGCGAATTTCCACAACAACTGTGTGCAAGCCTTGCAGTCAAAGGAATATTTATCTCTGAGCAATATGGCAAAAACAATGCTGATTGGCTGTCGCGGCACAGCCACACTCAACGTCGCCTGAAAAGTTACATTTTTCAACTCTGGCAACGGAGCGTTGTGACTTGGTCACATGTCCAAGTCGCCCAGGTCACATCTGTAACATCTGGCATGAGTGCAACTTTACACATCTTATTGGTCCGATTAAACAAAAAAACAGCTTCAATTACAGTAATGCTCCTCATTTTTTGGCAATAACGGCGTTATAATGATGGGAAGAGTAATCAATTAAGTTACTTGTTACTGAAAAAAGTAATGCCATTAGTAACGTTGTTATTTATAATGTCGTTATACGTCGTTATACCCATCACATTAAAGTTGTGAGTAGGCACTAAAGGCCGAAGCTGACAGAAGCTGCAGAGTTTTAGCTGATTAAAAAAACATTGATTTGAGGGCGTCATCGTGAGATGATGGTGACAGAAATAAAGTGAAGTAAAAAAGGTAAAAACTACTGAGTTGGTATTTGCTAAAAATGGCGCTGCATCGGCGGAGGAATGAGGAGGCATGTTCTGAACACACAAACTGCAATGGAGGAGCGGCTCCCCTGAAGTCACGCTAAGTGACCTGCTGCGACTCCTGCTGCGACTCCTGCTGGCTGGATGTGGTAGTGCCCCCTGGCTCTGCACCTTGTATGTAAAACAAAGGAAAATTACACATCAAATATCATTTTAATTTTTTCTTAATTTCTTATCAAGCAGATGTGTTGGGTAGAAAATGGAGTGTGGCTATGTGTGAATTTACAGACTTAATTTTGGGAATTGAACTTAGAGGAGTTACAGTGTCCTAACGTGTGCGTTTTTAAACTTCTGAACTCTCAGAGTAGTTGAGGGGAAAAAAAGGTTCTTTCCCCCAACAAGGGAAAACATCAGACCCAGTTTCTGAGTCCGTTTGTTTCCTTGCCGCTTGTGTTTGAAGCATCGTCTGCTTGTCGCTGTAATCGAGTCAAAGTGACAGCAGTCACTCCTCCCCTGTTCCGACGCGCTGACCTCAGCTCTTTAGCCGACACGCCGCCATCGCACAGCGAGAACATCGATGAGCTGATATCGAGCAGGAACACCTCCGGCCGCTCGGCGCTACCTGCTGATGGATGAGCTAATCAGAGCCGCCATTAGGCTGGCCGGGCCCACCCCTGCTTTAACATGCATGATTTATCACACTGTGTCCTCCCTGTGTGTATGTGTGTGTGTATGTGTGTGTTTGTGTGTGTGTGTGTGTGTGTGTGTGTGTGTGTGTGTCTCCAGGTCTGGTAATCCTCTGGCGAAGCTTCACGGCTCCTCCATCTTGGAAAGACACCATCTGGAGTTTGGCAAGACGCTGCTGAGAGATGAAGTATGCCACAGTACACACACACACACACACACACACAAGCACACCGACGCACACGTACTATTCGGGGGGGGGGGGCGGGGGGGAGGACATGAACACCTGAGCCGCTGTGCAGCCGTCTGCAATAAATAGGAGCCGCTGATGCACAACCGAATCTGATTATGAGAAATAAAATTAAATGTTTGTCTCTCCGCTGTCCTATAAAGTATCCCATGATTCATAGCTAATGGCTGCAGCTGTTCAGCAGCCATTCAGCGTAGATTCTCCAAGGAGAACCTGAGAGACGTTTCATATTTCACATTTCTCGATTTAACCTTTTAACCGCTGAACCTACTACATCAAACGGCCTCTCGCTCTCAGTTCACTTTGTGGACCCCGAAAAAATGAAGATGAAAGTTCCACAGTTTTAATCTGCGATCAAAACATCCTTCTTCAAAAAGACCTCAGACTTATTTCATTTTAAAGTCCAATTGTTACCTGGTTTGTTTGGGGGGAAAACTCATGTTGGGCTTGTTTCCAGTCGTTGAACATCTATCAGAACCTGAACCGGCGTCAGCACGACCTCGTCATCCACCTCATGGACATCGCCATCATCGCCACCGACCTCGCCCTCTACTTCAAGTCAGTCTGACAAAACCTCTCACGGCTTCCCGCCGCTGTCATTGATGCTTAATGTTGGACCATTTATAGATGACAATAATAACAATAGTGATAGAGCTAGCTTAGCTTCTGATAGCTTAGCTTAACAACACCCCCCCGAACAAACAATAAGGCACAGCGGGAGCTGACAACAGAAGGAATTACTTGACAAGTAGACGAGGAGGAGACATGCGATTGTTTAGTGTTTGCAGATTCTTGCAGCCTGACGTTAGCTCTGAGCTCGCTAATGCTAACAGCCACAGTTACACAGACAATTCAAGTTTGTTTCAGGCTCATTTCCTGGTTGGTAGCACCAGCTGTTCGCCTGACCATTCGCGTGGTAGCTGTGCTGCTCTGTGATTGGCTGACGAAGGTGCTTTTCTTTTTGTTTGTGTGCAGGAAGAGGACGATGTTCCAGAAGATCGTGGATCAGTCCAAAACCTACGAGAACTGGAACGACTGGACCAAGTACATGATGCTGGAGACCACGCGCAAAGAGATCGTCATGTAGGTGCACACACACACTCTCACACAGTCGTGGATACATGGCTTCTCACGCTGCGTGCTGTTTGCAGGGCCATGATGATGACGGCGTGCGACCTGTCTGCCATCGCCAAACCCTGGGAGGTCCAGAGCAAGGTACACACACCTGCCCCCGCCTCATCATATGGAGGGGCTAGGGACACACACACACACACACACACACAAACACACACATTCCAGTGATGAAGTAGACAGAAAATGACATTTTGTCAGCGCTGCCATTTCTCTGGGCGGCGTTCTGCGGCGAGTCCTGACTGCCTCATGCATCAAAAGCAACCTGCTGCTTTTCATTCCCCTCATCACCGCCCGGCAGGCTCAGCGTTTTATTTCACCAAAGTGTGTAACACACGCATCGCACTCAGGAATATCAATACAGACAGGAAGCATCCCTGGATGCTTGCTGCCGCCCCTGCCACCGCCGCCGCCGCCGCCGCCTCAGGGTCCTTCTTTATTTTTATTTGTCTGCAATTGATGGAGAACATATGCTGGCTTTAAGTAACGCCTCCACAGGCATGTGAACACACACACAAACACACACACACACACTCAATCAGAAGTGCCACAACATCAATGTCATAAAATGTGTAATGGTCATTTAACGTGCAGAACCGCTGTGATGATCCGTCAGCCGGAACAACGGCGGAAGGTAAAACCAGGGGCCACTTCTTGAGCGCCTGCTTGTTAACGGCAAAGCACACTGGCTGCTTAAGATTCAGACTATCTTTCTTTTCGCCGCCATTTAGGAAATGAAAAAGCAGAGTAATTCAGTGTGATGAGGAATGAGTATAAACTAGAAGGCAAAGGTGTGTACTTACACATATTTGTATTCCTTCATTCACGTCTTCACTCACACCGACGGAGGCGATCTGACTCTCAAACATCACATTTACAGGAACAACTTATTCTGTTTTTACTTAACTGAGATAGATTTCCTGATCATTATTTAAAGGAGCTGACTTTCCAGTCATAAGATGTTTATAAATCAGGACTTTTGTCAGGTTTCAACACATTGCCTGAACGTGTCGGGGGGCGACAAGCAGCACAAATCAATAAATAAACAAAAGACCAAGCAGCAAAACCTTTGAGCCGAAAATGTAGCAAAAAACATTCAGCAGCAGCATCTGAAAATGTGAAGTTGTTTTTACCATCAAAAATGCTTCACGATTCAGCAGCGTGGAGATGACCACAGAAGATGGCAGCTACGTACAGACGCACATTTCAACTTTTGTGACTTTGTCAGGCAGCCAAAGTGCACACACAACCCCCTCATGGTCAGTGCTGGATCATGCCTTCCCATAATGCCGTTTGCCTGGAGAAGCTGGATGTCTTTGCTGGAAGCCCCACCCCTTTTTTCCTGCCAGTTCGCATCCCTTTCATCGTTTCAGCGTGTTTCTCCACCTGAACCGCAACACCGTGACCACACACACATACACACGCGCGCACACACACACACGCTCTGCTCTGTGATTGCAGCAGGTTTAAGATGATCTGCTTCCTCCTCAAGTGCAGATAAATTCTCTCAGATTTTTATTGACGAGCCTTTTTAAAGGTGGAGGACGGCGGCGGCGGCGGCTGCTGCTGCCTCCCTGATAAGAGCCTCAGCTGACGTCTTTATGGCTTCGATTTCACGTTTGGCTCGGCTCGGCCTCCTGCTCGCCCTCCTCCCCGGACAGAGGGTCTGGTGACTAACGGCCGCCCGCCCAGAACCTTTGTGACGAGCCGAGTGAAACCTGAGGGACCATCAGAGCTCCTCCTCCTCTGACTCACTGATCGATCGGCGATTTTAATCAGAAACCTCTTGGAAATCTCGGACTGGTTTGCTCTCATGATATGGCCTGAAGTGATGTGGTCTTTTCCCCACAGCTTCTCTGCAGCCCTCAGAGAAGCTGTGGGAAAAGACCAGAGGCTCCTGGTGTTTGTGTCTCGCTGGCGTTGTTGCTGATGAGTTTCCTCTTCCAGGTGGCGCTGTCTGTGGCTGCTGAGTTCTGGGAGCAGGGAGACCTGGAGAGGACGGTGCTGGAGCAGCATCCCATTGTAAGACACACACACGCACACACACACACACACACACACACACACACACACACACACACACACAC
>CAESWR010001145.1:565300-576977 GCA_903171835.1 Mullus surmuletus | reverse complement strand
AAAAAAAACAACAGAAAGTGTGTGTGCAAAGTGTGTGTTCGTCATCAGACGTGAAGCCGAGCGGGCTTTGAACTTCCCAGCTGTCCCATCAAAAGATCTGCTTCCTCTCCACATCACCACACGCACGCACGCACGCACACACATGCTGCATGTCCATTTATTTTGCCATTATGTTCAGGCTGAGGCACAAAAACACACTGCACACACACACATTACATACTAAAATGTGTATGTCTACAAACAGCCCATGAACACACACACACACAGACACAATGTCCTCTTTTATTTTGCCATGACTGCCGGGTGCGCACACACACACACACACACACGCACACACACACACACACACACACACACACACACACACTCCTTTGCATCTGGCAGTTTTTTCTCTGGCGCTGCACTTTCTCACATCAAATAAAGCCTCCACAGAAAAGCGAATGAAAAAATAAAGCAAATGCATGAAGATTGTTTTTTTAACCCCTCGTCTGCTGGTCCGACACCTGCACCACTGTGTCGTTTCGACATCACAGCTGCTGGACTCAGCCACAGCACGAGAATTTGATGTTTTTCACAATACAACAGCGATGTGTAAGCAAGAAATGGTGAGTAAACATCCCAACATCCCAACATATTCTGGTTACTGAAACATTGGGAATAAGGCGTTTCCATGGTGAGCAAACAGGGTTGTTCCTGTATCCATGGTGACTGTAATCAATGGTGATATGGCGATCAAAGCAGCCACGCACGGAGAAGGTCTGCTACAAACCCTGCTTGGCGTAACTTTGCGCTCCCCTTTTTGTGGATCTGTCTATCCCTCTACTTTCCAGCGTCTCCAAATGCCAGGATGTTTGTGTCTTTCATCACACTGATGAAGTGATTGGTTTCCTCCTCACTCCAAAAGTGTGGCGTGGTGTTGCTCTCGCCTTTGGCCATGTTTACAAGGAGTTCCTGGACTCCAAAGACCAGGATTCCTTGACAATAGAACATGAAAACAACACTAATTCATGTTCCTTTTGATGTGGAGATCCTGATAGGAGGAGACATCATCACATATTCGGGTTAGAAAAGGAGGAACCCAGGGGGAATATTTGTGTTTTTAAAAACCATGATATAAGCCTATTCCAGTTATTCAGTTGGGTTATTGGCGTTTACATGACCACGCGCAACCGGGTTATTGCTAATATTCTGGTTAGAAAGGGCTTATCGGACTGAATGTAAATGTAGCCAGTGCTTTCACACTTCCTGGGTGGGATTTGGTGCAATGCATATGATGTACAACATGTTCCTGCTATGACATGCGCGTATAATCCGGCGATTCATGGAACGCTGCGGCACGATCGGAAATCCACAGGTGGATTTATTGTCTGACTCTGAATCAGCACACACTTGCACCTGGAAACCCCTCTTCCGCCCTGCGCCGGGCTATTTTCTCACAGGTGGCAGGTGCTCGGGTGAATGTCCCTCGCTGTCACCGTGTCTGCAGCAAATCTTTCACCTAGCAGGCTGCGACTGGCCTTCACACATACACACACACACACACACACACACACACACACACACACACACTCGGACAAAGCTCAAATAGCCAGTTAGCTCTGAAAATGTTGCAGTAAATAACTCAGGCAGCTGATGTGAGACCTTGTGTGCATGTGTGTGTTTATAGAGGCCCAGCGACCTTCACGCCACCATCTTATGTTCCCCCATTCTCCTGTCACACACACACACACATACACACACACACACATACATACACACAGGGACAAATCTGCTGTGTGATGCGTGTGTCTGAGGCTGCTGCATGAATTTGTAACGCTGCTTCCAATAAAGAACAACGAGTTCCCCTCTGAGTGCCGCACACTCCAGGAAACTTCACCAAAAAAAAAAGAAAGAAAGTCGAGGAGATGAATTATGGACGTGAAACGCTGTCACTCTGAAAATGTGCAAATTTGTGGGTGTTTGACGAGCTGAGGTGTGTGTGTGCGTGCGCGTGTGTGTGTAGGATGTTCTTATGCAAGTGTTAGTCATCTCAGCAGTCTTGACATTTCTATCCATGCGAGAGGAAACATGCAGATTTGCTCCCAGTCAATCATCGACGGAGCAGGATTACAAAACAGACACCAGAGAAGTTTTAGCGCAGGAGGGGGGAAAAAGTGCACAGAATGTTAGCGAGGAGACGCTGCAGTGCTGCACCTGCTCTGACTTCCTCACCTGCTGAATCAAACATCTCTGACTGCGTTGAGGGTCTAAGAAGCTGCTCTCCCACCGGCAGCGACTTCTCCGCACATTTTCCCTGACAGCAAAGAGGCTTGACTCACTAATCTCCCAGCAGCCACGTCTGCCTCCATCACCGTGATCCAGCACAGGAACCAACGCTTTTTTCAGCTCGCGGTGGGGAGATATTTTGGTCGAAGCGGCGTTCAAAAGTCACCTCTTAACACCCATCACAGCACAAGAAATACGATTAAAATATCAATTAAGAAGTATTTTCGGGGATACACAATTTTGCCTTTTTTCTATTTTCACACTATTTTCCAGTATCACTTGTATATTCCACATCATTGACAAATGTGATGTGAACAAATGCTGTTTGTCTTGGTTTATTTATCTGCCGCCACCTAGTTGTGTGAAATTCCCTTTTGTAGTTTTGCGTCATCCTGCTGGCAGACGACCCGGCAAAGCTGCCCCCCCTGGCAGAGTGAATAAAAGCCTTCACTACCTCTAAAAACAGGTTGCAGTGAAAGCCATATTGAATGGTTGCTTTGTTTTATTCACATCTGAACTGAAATCACTTCCTGGATTTTTTTACTCGTCACTCCAGAAATTGGCCATCTGATGCCGTGGAAGCAATTGGCTCTTCAACGCTGAAGACCTGTAGACCTCCAACATGGCTGCCAGAGGGGCCATTACATCACTGAAGAGCTCTGTGTTCAGCTGCTGTCCACCTCTGCATGTTAACGCAGCCACAAGACGGCGACGTGGCAGAAAAAAAGCAGCAAAGCGCCGCATCCCAGCACTTGGTGAGCTGCCGGTGGCGGCGCTGCATCTTCCTGTTGCGCTGGTGGAAGAACACCACCCGCGTTGTCCTCCAAGAAAGCTCCAGAAAGGTTTCCTGTGCCAGTTTTCTGAGGTGTTCAGCTCCTCATTCAGCTGCTGGCAACAGGACTAATGAAGCGGACCAAGGCTGCCATTCTAAGGGGACTGACACACACACGCACGCACGCGCACACGCACATGCACACGCACACACACACACAGGGTTATCATTCAGGCCTGCTAGTAGGCGGTCCACTACATTAGCAGACAATATGGCAGTAACGCCACCCAAACACACATAAAAGCCACAAAGAGAGGGGAGGCCGGTCTGGCTCTGACCTGGGTATCAAATAGCGTTACCCAGTGTTCTGACACAGAAGCAGACTGGGCTGTACTGGGGCTTTCCAACTACCATGATTTGCAGAGCGGAGCCGGGAGCGCTCCACCAAGTCCCAGTCATTTATCTCAATCAAAGCGCAGGAGCGACCCGGGCCAAACAGCCTCTTTTACATCCTCAATCCAAAGCAGAGTCACACAGGACAAACCAGGATGCATTCTGGGTGTGTAATCACGGCAAACGGGGGGTCCTCGGGTGGGTTTGTCATGAGATTGTCTCTCAACAGCAAATCTGTGGTGTTTTAATTAAAGGCCAGCACGTGATGATGCAATGCTTTCTTGTGAGCTTGAATATCAACAGCAGAGCCAAGTGCTAGCCAGCTCATTATCCAGCAAAGCAGGCTTTGCACGCAGCTCCATTCACTTTGCTTCCCAGTAAAAAAAGCCAGTAATGGGCTATCCCAGGCTTACTAATTAGCCTACTTTAAACTGCAGGAGAGGCCGGAGCCATAAATGGCTAATTTTCAGCCCTGGACATCAACTAGGGGTAAAATGTAGCTTTCCCTGAGGCTCACTGATTAGCTCACATCCGGGCGCTAACCAGCCTTAAGAGCGACCCCGTGGTCTCGCTGCATGTGACGAGGACTCGGGGTTTCACCACAGAAACACCCGCTGCTGTCGGGGCGCGTTCACAGCGCCACAAACACCTCCACCTGTCGCCCTTCTTTGTCTACTTTCTCTCTTCCTCCCGCCACCACCTTCCTCCTGAAATCACCTGCAGAGGAATCAATAAGCTATCAGACCATGAAGAGTCCCAGCCTCTCTCTTTCTTTCACTCTCTCTCCCTCCACTCCACCCTTCTTTGCTTCCTTCTCCGTCTCTCCTGTGTATTTCACGCCCAAGTCGATTGACTATCGCTCGCAGCCTCGGTCAGTGTTTGCGCTCCACATTCCTGTCAGTGCGCGAGTGTGTGTGCTGTCAAAGTAAAGCCTGAATCTGATTGACAAAACGTCAATCACTCACCCGTGGTAACTTCCTGTGTCTGTGTGTGTGTGAGTGTGTGTGTGTGTGTGTGTGTGTGTGTGTGCGCGCACCAGTAAACCGTTATCACCACACAGACAGATTCAAACTATTGGCGGAACAATAATGAAGGGAAATGCATGAAGAGAGAGAGTGAGGGAGCGAGCGAGAGACATCAAAGAGGCGAATCAGAAAGAAGAGGGGAGAAAAAAGCAAAAAAAATGAGTGCATAAACACAGAGGAAGAGAGAAAAGAGGGGTCGAGCGGCATCGTCAGAGAGCTAAGGGGGGGGGACAGAAAGTAAATGAAGAGTGAAAAGAGTGAGAGAACTAAGAGAGAGGAAGAGAGAGAGAGATGAAAGGAGGTCAGCTGAGAAAAGCCGAGCAGAGCGGTGGGGAAAGCATGAAAGCGTGATGGAGGAACACAGTGCAGGTGTGTATGTGTGTGTGTCTGCACCAGGAAGGTGTGTGTGATGACGGACGAACTGGGTGTATGTTGAGACGAAGACCTTCGCACAACACACACACGTGCTGCAGTGACTGACGGGCCGGCGTGTGAGCGGGATCACGGCAGACCTCAGGACCTCAGAGGAGCCGCAGGGTCCAGGTCGTCTGCACCATCAACCCTAACCCCAGATAATTACGGGCTTGTAAGGGTGCATTCTGGGTACGCACGATACACAGCACACTTTCTGAACGCCTGCTCGACTGCTCTTCTATTTCCTTTAAAAAGGAACCGAGATGTGCGAGTGCATCGGTATGAGATGCGGTGCCTCCCCGTCCTGGAGGGCAGCGAGTGCGCCCACACGCGCCTCCAAAGCGGCGCTCCCCTCCTGAACCCACCCCAACAACACCCGGAGGAGCTGGATGTAGGAACACATTAAACAGACTTCATCCCGCCGGCTTGCTGAGTACAAAGTCTGTACAATGTCTGGCTGAGCGCGAGTGTAAACACGGGAGGATTCACCGACGGTTGTTTTTGCCGAGCGGCTGCAACGGAAAAACATCGAGGTGTGTGTGTGTGTCTGTGTGTGTGTGTGTGTGGGGGGGTAACATGGCTCCGAGTTGTTGGTGAACCCTGCGACCGCGGTGCACTTTTTGCATCTGGCCCAACCTGAGTGCCACCTACTGCCAACAGAGAGCAGTCACACCAAGAGCCGGGTCACTGAGGGGTCTCTGGATCAACCCAGACCTCAGCCTGTGCATCGGTCACATCTTTTTGAGACGATGCCTATTTCGGTACCTTTGTTTGGATACCGGTTCCAGGACAACACTTTTTTTGATACAGGATATTTGAAAACCAGTTTCAAAACCAACAAAATACATTGTCATTACAGCACAGAACGTTTATCTTCCATTAAGTCCACGCCTCTATAGTGTAAAAGCCAATCACCCGCGACTCTAGATCTTCACACACGTGCTAATGATAATGATGAGTTTTTCTGTAGACACAGTGCCGTCTCAGGAAATGTTTGTGTCCCCACAAAACCGCTGAAATGCTGGACATACACTCACACTGTGGGTGGCGCTGTAACGCAGTCACACAATTACAACAAAGCAGAGAAGAAGAAAATAGAGCATGCGCATAAGTGGAGGAGGAGGAGGAGGGGGCGCAATGGGGTTCAGTGTGGACGAAACCATGCGGCAAAAAGCTTTGGCGTTCACTCCTCACCGTCTCCGTGTAGACATGCCTTGGGTATCAGAATGTGGCACCGACAGATTATTCTTTTTTTTTATTAGAATTGGGGCTTTTCAGTCGGCGCTACAAAAGTATGGAAGTTCGGTACCCAGCCCTGCCGAGTCCCCAGACTGGAAGCTTCTAAACCAGGGGTCACCAACAGGCAGCCCCCAAGGACCATGAGCTGCCAGTGGGCCCGTTCAAAATAGCCTGTTGACTTTTTTTTTTTATCACACTTGCATTTATATAGGTCTGAAAATGACAAAATCTTAAAAAAAGCATTAAAAATATGTTTATCACACATGAAGTTTAGATAAGATTAGGTGAACCCTGACCTATTCTAGTTCAAAGGTCAAAGCAGATTTGTTATTTCAGCAGATTGTATCGAACTGGCAGCCCTGCATAAGACTCAGGAGCCATGAAGTAGCCCTCAGCGTCACAAAGGTCGGTGACCCCTGAACTATACCGTGCACATCATGGAGAGCTTGAAGTCCTCGCAGCAGCCGCCTGCTTGGTGTACAAACAGAAGCAGTGATGCTCTTTTCTTTGCCAGTTTCACCTTCTCTAAGCGTTCTGACCCGTGCTTCTGTGGCCAGAGCGTCTGCAGGCTGCCAGTGAGCCGCGCTGTCCTGATCGGGGTCTCCTGCAGCTGCTTCTGTGAGCAGAAGGTCAAACATGGAGAGTCTGTGAGGCTTCAGCGGCGAAGCGAATGTTCTGGGTTTCGGGGGAACCCTCGCTTCTGTACGTCGAATAGGATGCTAATGGCTGCAAGCGGCGTCCGACTGGGAGCCAAACCACGACCATGAAAGACGTTGTGTTTCGGAGGGTTTTTCATCCATAGAAATATTCTTTTCTGCAGCGAAAAAATATTAGCCAAAGTCAGCAGGGGGGGGGGNNNNCGTCCTCAGTGTAACAAAGGCAGAGCTGCTTCATGAACACACTGGTGACAAGCTGAAGGGAAAAACACACACACTCTCACACACACCCATGTAAACACATTAATAACTTCCATACAAAACACTACCGTCTCTCTCTCTCTCTCTCTCTCTCTGTCACACACACACACACGGTCATAAAAGATGCATGTTTGGGCACATACTCATACAAACACACACTCACACTCAAAGAATTTGGCTTTTTACCCACATTGCATCACAGTGGTGACATTCCTGTTGTCAAGGGATGTAACAATCGCAGGATGGCGGGTGTGTCTTTAATAAATGCTCTTTATTTACGGTTTGGTTTTTTACATATACAGTTGAGATTCTTTCCTCATGAACTTGAACCCGTCGCTCCAGACAGACGAGTCTCAGTCAGTAAGGCAGATCTTCCAACAACCGTATTCTGCATTTAGGCGGGAAAAACTTGATCTTGTTGTTTAATCTAACTAAATAAGTTTCAGCTTTTGGTCACAAACATAAAAGCAAAGCAGCGCATCAAGGCCATCAAGGCCAAAACCGCAGCTCGACTGTCAAATAGGAACCAAAACAGGTGCAAAGCGGATCATTTTGCGACTGTTTTGGTTGTAATCCAATCTGATTTAGCCAGAAATGAGGGTGGACATGTGATTTTTGTGAGGTCAGCACCGCATCTTTACCACGACTGCTGCGATACGTTTAAAATATTTGCGACTGCAGGAATTTTTGGGGCCATTTGATTAATTGTTTGGCAGGAAAACACAATGATTCGACACGCAAACATCAGACGGCGCCCGTTTCTCAGCTGTAACACCGTGTTGCAGTGGTAAATATGTATGTGCAGCATTATGCACCACGGGTGTGTGTGTGTGTGTGTATGTGTAATGACATATCAGCGCTGAGCGCTGTGGTCACGCAAGCCTGAGCAGCCTTTGGGAAGTAGGTCAATGAGAGCGGGGGGGAGAGAGAGAGACAGAGATAAAGTGAGAGAGAGAATAATGCTGCTGTACAAAAGTGGAAGAAGTGAGAAACATGCAAAGACAGGAGGAAGAGGTTACAATGCAAAGTCAGAGGAACATCGCAGTACTAATACCACACAGTTTGCACAGGAAAAAACCTGTGCGTGTGTGCGTGTGCGTGTGTGTCTGTGTGTGTCTGTGTGTGTGTGTATCCCAGAGGACACAAGCCTGCTCTCTCCTCCTTGTGCAGGTAGAAGCCTGCCGCTTCTTGCTCTCCACCCACACACATGACTCACACAGACAAACACCTATAAACTTTCCGTCACTAAAGCCCAGCAGAGCGGGCGGCCGGGCCGTCGCTGCAAGCCGACTCCTCCCTAATGTGTTTACGCTGATGAAGAATCAGCTGGATTACATCACGTTATCGGCAGAATAAATCAAAGCATCACTTATTATTACGTTTGCGGCTCCGACAGAGACGCAATTTATTAACTTCTCTCCATTATTGCATCAAACTCAGCCGCCTCCCCACACAAACACGTGCACACACACACACAGATCACGCTCATATACGTGTGTTTGTGTGTGATGATGCACATTTGTGCCAGAAAGATCTATTTATAACACACACACAGTGCTGGAGATGGACACATTAATGCATCGTTTTATCTGAGGAAGCGACTGCATCTAAAAATAACAACAAATGGTTTTTAAAGTGGAGTAATGGAAGAGGAGGTGTGTGTGTGTGTGTGCGCGCGGGCGTGTGTGCACGCTAATCCACTGAACCATATCAAGTAATGTTGTAGTGAGTGTGATAGGCTTATCGATGCCTGCAAAGCGTGTGTGTGCGTAACACCAGCCTGTACTTGCCCTCCCCTGACACCTGGTTGCCTCAGTTATGTGCCATGTTGGCAACTGTGTGTGTGTGTGTGTGTGTGTGTGTGTGTCCGTGTCTGTGTGTCCGTCAAGCCTGTGGAAATTTCCTTTAACCTTTTCTCTCATTTACACCCATGCCCTTGAGAGCCTACATGGGCGCACACAAACACACACACACACACAAAAGGCGGGTGCAGCCCTTGAAGGTTCCAGATAAACCAACCGTCATTGTGTTGAAAGTACGAACAAAACTAGCAGCTTAACAGTCACATGATCAGAACTGCTACTATAACTGGACTGTATGACTACTACTACCACTACTACTATTACCACCACAACTACTACTATTTGTATGACTAATAACTCCTCCTCCTGCATAGAAAACAATGTTTCTTCAACAATAACTTCACTCGAAACAAAATTCTGGCACTGTAGAAACGCTTGCCTTTTGGCTCCTTCAAAATAAAAGCCTCTCTTTGGGATCTCCAAAGTGATTACAAACCAATAGATGCCGACGGCTGCTGCTGCATCACCCAACACCTTTTTGCCAATGGCTTTTTGAGCTCTCATGTTCACTCTTCCTCGCAAGCATGCCATTTGTTGACTTTTTATTTGTGCGACCTGCTGGGACGCCGAAAAAACCTCTAAGTGTTCTGAGATGATTACATTTTCTGTTCAAAGATGTTTTTTTGGCCTTCAATAAAATAAAAAAAAAGGGTGCTCGTACTGCTGCCACCTGGGAAAAAATCGATGGTTTCTTGACTCGGCGGAGTGACGTCAGGCGCGGCGACGTGTAATCCCTCACCTGGTGCCGCATGAGTCCTAATCACATCCAATAATCCCGCGGGGCCGCTGGATTACAGTAGGAGGAGACACGGCGAGGCCGGCGTCCCTCACAACTGATGATGTGTTTGCAGAGTGGGCCGGCTGCCACTGCTGTCAAGACATCTTTACAACTCGATCTGTCTGTCCGTGGGGCCGCCGGGCCGGGCCAGAACCCAGCCAAAACACTGGCAGCGCGTCAAGGAGAAGCTCTGATTCATCTCCTGACTTTTTTTTTTTCATCGTTTCATTTTTACGACGCTCCCTCAGCGGAGCCTCGATATTAACACGAGGGTAAACTGACAAAGTCCAGTTTTCAAAAACGGGAGCAGAGGAATAGATGCACTTTGATCGGACGACACCTACGGCTGGGCAATATATCGATATAAAAAATATATAGATATTTTTTTAATGACAATTGGAATGAGACCATATCTTTTATATCAATTATAGCCATATATAGTTATTTAAAGGAGAGGAATATCCGTAATTTGATAGTAATAAGCCATTCAGTTTTAAACTAAACCAAAAAGATTGGCAGATATTGTACTTTTCTTGTACTTATTTCAAAAAAAGATTGGCCTATTTAATTTGAGGGGCTATTTTTACTTAAGATATTTTTTAAGGTGCACCTTACATGGAGCTTTATCATTTCCAAAAGGTTACTTCTGTTGTAATCAAGTGTTTGTTACGTTTAAATTGTTTGAACCAAGTGAAGAAACCTATTTATTGGTTTTTGCAACTGTTACCTGAAATAGCGGTTGCGAGTTGTCATATTTGACTTTGACTCCACATTTAGCTCACTTTGCAAAAGAAATATGGGGATATATATTGTATATTGATATTCAGCCTAAATATATCGGGATACGATTTTTCATCCATGTTGCTCAGCTCTAACGACACCAACATTCAATCCCTCGCTACGTTTATGGCCGACGCTGCATTACATTCCCAGACAATTCCACAGCGTCAAACATCACTTCCTGCCTCCATTTGTATCCCTCCCGACTTCCTGCATTTACTAAAATAAAAGATGTTTCTCTGCTGACGCTTGCCGATAAATCAGCTGACCAACGGGCGCTTCCTTCCTACCTACAACACACCCCGAGCGGCACATCTGAGATTGGATTCCCCCTCTGCTCCCTCACCTCCCTCAGGTGGCGCTTTGTGTGTGTGTGTGAGAGAGAGTGTGTGTGTGTGTGCAGGGAATGACAAACAGCCTCACACTCATGTTGACACTATCAATACAGCAACAGGGTCCCTGTGATGAATACAAATCACCAAGGTTAGCTAAGGACATTGGGGGGGGGGGCATGGCTGCGCAAGCTTACACACATGTACACACACATGCAGCAAACATATGATGGTGGCAGAGGGACACAAGACACGAGGAAGAATTCAAATGAGGCACGGGTCATTTCCCCGCTGCACATGAAATATATACACACACACACACACACTCTCATCCCAGGCCTCTGCAGGGATGGATGCTCATCTAATCACACTTGCTCTGTGTCCATTTTTGTAGCAAAGAAACGACAGAAAGCCACATCTAGCGAAGCGAGATTAGAAAGAAGCGGCACAGATTAGCAAAGAAAAAAAAAAGCATTAAAACGCTGGAATGTCCTCGCACAGCTGTTTGTCCAATAAGCTCAAAGTGCTAAAGCTTAAAGGGCATTCAAATGGTGATTTAACAATAAAATGTTTAAAAAGTGGATCGTATTAATGGAAGGGATGAGAGCGTTCCAGTTAACAATGTGAAAACGTGGCAACAATCCAAGCAAATTTTCATATAAATCACAACGCGAAAAAGATTCAAGCGATGAATCTCTGAATGCGACTGCCGTCATTCTCTCCGTCCATTTCCTTCCTCTCATCTCAGAAGAAGCAGAAATCTCATCATGGCAAAAACACAACTGACAGCACTGACGGGAGAACTATGACATGACGTGAGAGCAGTGAGACCATGAAAATAAAGACACGTGTTAATGGACACAGATAATGGGAATTAAACTCATTCTGTTCTTGCCTTAA
>CAESWR010001145.1:540100-554304 GCA_903171835.1 Mullus surmuletus | reverse complement strand
AAAATTCAAGATGCAAAGAGATCATTCTTCACACACCCCAGTAGGTTGCACTTTGGTGACCCAATCAACAAAAGAAACAAAAGTTAGCAACACACCTGGTTGAGAGCAGTGTGTGTGCCCTTCCAGCCTGTTAAGGTGCAGAGCAGTGTGTGCTTCACCAGATCAGGCCTCTCTGAGGTCTGCTGACGAAACATCTATTTCCACTGAGAGAATCTGCAGACCCTCAGTGGACCCCCACTGAGGGGTCAGGATCTCCAACGCCTTTTTGCTAATTTAGCTTTGGCTGGTAAATTTACACCTATGACAATAAATTTAGAGAGAAAGAACTTTGGAAGGGTATTGGGTGTTTCAGAAGTCAGAACAAGAGGTTCTGGATGGGAATGGTCTGGACAGCGTCATGTTCGCTCGGTGGCGGCTTCAGGAGATGAGGCCGGCATGTCTGAAATACCAGCAAGCGCTTCCAAGTGGGAGCTCCAGTAATATCCTGCTGGTGTTACTACATTCTGGACGAGGCCCTCAGCCAGCCAGCGCTCGAGCGCTGAGAGTCCCAGAGAGGTCGGCTGCAGAGCGACCTTCAACCCCATAAATCGCTGTGATTGCCAAAGAATAACTTTGATAGTTTTTCTTTGACGAATACGAGACGACATCAGTACTACATGTGCTGTTGGTATTATGGGATGTCTGATAGTGCCAGTGTAGCTGGCCTGTAATGTGATAAATATTGATATATGGAAGTGATTTTTTTTTTTTTTTGTTACATTTTTATGTTCAAAGCAAATATGTATAGGCAAGGTTTCCTTGCCACTTCCACATGTGAATTTCACAGCTTGTGATGAAGATCACCTCCCTACCCACTTACCCACCTACATATCCTCCCAACCTACTACCTTACCACTCTACCTATCCACCTACTGCCTTCCTATATACCTATGTATCTCGTATACCTATATATGTATATCTACCCACCCATCCATCTACCTTCTACCTACCCACTACCTAATGACCTATGCACCTACCCACCCACCTACCTATCTACCTACCTACCCACCTAGCTGCCTATATCTTCTTATGCATTTCCCTACCTAACCTATGTACCTACCAATCCATCGACCTACTTACTTATCGACCTAGCTATTTGCTATCTACTATCTATCGACCCAAATCTACACACACGGTGGTGTATCTGATATTGGCCAAAAGAGTTGTATCCTGCATCCAGAATTTCCAGTTGACGTTCAGGTCCTTTAATGCACACTAGCTCTGGACTACACTGAGCAGAATCTTCATGTGATTACGTTTTCCTCCATTCCAGCTTGTTTTAATATTGATTGTCAGAGTACCAACATGCTGAAGCGATGAAAAGGTGGAACAATCGGATATCACCCAAGAGAGTTTGGAAACGTTGGATATTTGCACAAAACAATTGTTCATTGGATCCCCAGAGAGGAGGTCCAATACAGCAGATACATGCAGCAGGGTTGGTAGAAGAGGTGTGAGGGTTAAGAGAAAGGGACGGGGTGAAGAGTCAAACTTTCAGGAGGAACTTTTGCACAACTAGTAGCACAAAGTTCCCAGCCCGAAGCTCCAAACGTGTCGAAATGACGCGGCGGTGAAAGTTCACGAAGGAAGATTCTCCCTCTGCCTCCTCCTCTCAGCAATGTGTGGGTTCTGGCTTTCATCCCGAGTTCCCACGCTGTCAGAATCTCCTCATCCACATTTCTGACGTCATTTTATCCACCTGGCGGCTGCTGCTGCTGCTCTCTGAGCCGCCCGCTCCTCGCACGCCACTTCTCAAACATGCCAACAGCACGTCTCTGTCTGTCAGTCCACGCTCTTTCCTCCTCCTGCTCCTCCACTCAGGTCTCATCAGAGGCCTCACTCCCATCCGTGCTTCTTCATATCTGCTTTATATGGAAAATCTCAAACAGTATCAAATGAGCTACGCAGATCCACGGGACTGATCCATTGTCCACCAATGATGATTTGCACTATGGTGTATCCCTCCCACAAACACACACATTCAGTCCAGGCCAGATGTGAAACCACACGTTGCTCTTACACAATGCCAAGACAGGTGTTTCCAGGGCATGTGGACATCAGAAAGTGCTCTAAGACTGCATGACTTCAAAGGCCTAACTAGCATGGAGTCAGACGATCATAAATAGTGAACGAGCTGCACTCATGTCGCGCTTTGGTTCTCAAAGCGCTAAAAATACATTGGCGTCCGTTTAGTGCAATAACGTCTCATTTCCAGTCTGAAGGGGGATAATGCTAAAAGCTAACACGAGGCAGCTTTACAGGTCCGACATTGGAACACATCACACAGGAAAAAACATCTCATTCACTCCCAGGATGGATCCCGGCAGAGAGCCCGACCTGCCCGGCAGCACCCACAGACTCCCTGTGCCGGACGTTGTCTCACTTGACTCTCTATTTTTTCTATCCTATTTGTCTTGAACATCAAATGTTTATTAGTATTTGAAGGAAAGTTAACCAACTTGCATCTTTTTCCAGGTTTTGTTTTAGTTGGTAGAAGAAAAAAGAAAGTGCGTCTGCACTGTTTTTTAAACTTGTGTTTGAGGTGGCCAGGGTTCCACAGTGAGCGCGCTAAACTCCTGTGGGGAAAACATTTTCCCAGCCACAAACAACTCGCTGCTCTTTCTATATTGAGTTATCTCTGTATACAAACGATAAAAAGCAAAGAGGAGAAGCAACACAAAATGTGCCGCGGGGGCTTACAAAGCAAATGTCTCCTACCGAAAGAAAACTCCACTCAGGATGACAGAGAGGCTACGAGCCGGCAGACCCGGGCGGCGTTAGTGCCTCACTATATCACGCTGAGCTGCTTCGGACCACCACAACCCACCAAAAACAATTCCAAACTCTCCCAGTCGTAAGCTGAGATGATGAGTGTGTCTTAGCAGCATCCACAGCGTCCGAGCTGGCATTTCAATAATGTTTTAGTCCTCGGGGTGCGGTGACCCCCTTCAGAAGCGAGGCTGTGCACGAAGGTCGGACTGTCATCAGGTGGCACAAACTGCACTTCATCTAAGTGGACGTTTCATAATATTACAGGATGTGTCCTCAGTTTACCGCTGAGCCGTAAATCTGCAGAGATGGAGCTTCTGGGTTTGCACACAACCACCTCAAAGTGATGCAGGGCTTCCTTCGTGATTGGGTCCGACCTGGCCCTTGGCACTGGACAACAGAGGCGACTTCATCAATCAAAGATTATAACCAATATCAGAATACGCTCTGCACCTGGTTGGTCAACATCACATGAAAACGTGGCGCGCTGCCCCCCCAAACCAGTCTCAGTGGATCAACCACACTACCAGTCATTTGAGTCTTTTCAGACTTGCAAAAGCCAGCAGACAAAGTGTGAAAATAAACCTGCTCCGAAGCTGCTACAAGCTGACACACCATCTGGAGATCAAAGCGGTTCGCCGGTGACTGAAAGGAATCTCGTCATGTTAGAAGGATGCTCCGAATATAGCCCGCCCACATGGGGAGGAGGTGTGGTGGTGGTGGGGGCGCTGGTACATACTAATCTGGGCAAGCGGCTCCACAGCCAGGCAGTCATTCAGTCCGTTACAGGGAGGTCGGCCAGGGGGTCACACAGCCTAACACTGTGTTCACACCACGCACCGGGTCCGAAAAACACGTCTGGGCTTCGCATCAAACACAACAAAGACATGCTGTAGAGGCTAACTTAGAGGATTTGGTGAACTATTAGCAGTTAGCTGTAACGGTTAGCATGTACTCATAACTCATAACCCCAACTCATCATAATCAGGACCCTTTTGGAAGTGCTGAATCCAAGTGTGGAAATCTACTTTTTCTTTCCCGAGGTTAGAAAAGATTGACACTGTTTTTAGTTCAAACAGAGCTGAAGTTAGGTAGTCTTGGTTAGGCAGTCTTAGTTAGGTAGTCTTAGTTAGGCAGTCTTAGTTAGGTAGTCTTAGTTAGGTAGTCTAGCTTAGCATAAAGTTAGATGCCTTCGGAAACAGCAATTCAAGTGATTCTTTTACATGATCTACTGTCTGACGTTGGGTTGTCTCCCATCGTCTGCTCTATTATTTCTACTTGAACAAAAAGACACAAGGTACTTTCTGTCTGTAATTACACAGAGGAGCCTCGCAGGAAGCCTTCCCGATACACTCTGTGCCAGCCGAGCATCTCCACAGTGTGAAGCGCTCGCCGTGAAATAGACCAAGAAAATATGTGATCCGGCAGCACCTGTGTAACTCTCAGCATTTCCATGAAAACGCCATGAAACACACATCAGCTGCCATTAGCGCAAAAATAACTGCGACCCATGTGGCGCGACATTCTGTGGGGCAAAGCCGGAATTGCAAATTGAATCCAGAGATGTAAATTTGTTGGGAAGGTTTTTGGAAAGATATTCAAATCTGCAGATGGATATCAAACAAAGGCGGGTTTCCTGCTCTGATACCGTGCTGACCTGCATGTCCATCAGGATCAATGCAATGAGCACCAGCTGCTCCCGACCTGCCACCGCCTCGTACCGCCTTATATTTACAGACCGCTCCTAACGTTAACGGGTATATTTGTGTTCCTCATCTTTAAGGGGATCTTGTGGAGAACATTAGAGGATCAAGGGCTGATTTATGGAGGTGTTTAACTGGCTGCAGCAGGATCGCTGACATGAAACCCGGGATTTTCATTACTTGCTTGGCCAACCTGGTGAGAAGCTGCAGTAGAAACACTGCGTGGAGAGAATCTGAGATAGAGACATTAATTCATCCTCTCATGGCTTTGTTCATTTGCTTACTGGCTCATTGGTGTCCTCACCCCGTCACCCGCTCGCCTGCTCGTCGGCTTCCTCTGACAGCACGCCGACCTTGACCTTTGCTCTACTTAGCGCCGTGCTGCGAGAGCCTGCCTGGCCAGCCAGGGCAGCTTTGTTACAGATGCTTCCATACTTTGCATGCTTGAAGAGGCAGGGGTTCTCAAAGTGGGGTTTGAGGACCCTTCTTGGATCTTGAAGAGGCTCAATGGGTCCTCAGCAAAGGGAGGAACAGAGTCAATTCATTAAAGACTTTAGTTTGAGAATTATAGGGGTTTTTTTTGGCCAAAATGTTTGTGAATCTATTGTTGCTGTTAAAATGTTATAATGGTAAGGTGTACGTAGGACACCGATGAATTACATGCAAACGGTTTCTACCATTTTTTTTTAAGTGAATACTTTTTGGGAGGGAAATATAGATTTGTTAATTAGCCCTCAAATTATATTATTATGCAATGTTAAACACTTATTTTGTATTCACAAAAAATAAAAGCTGTCCATTTAGATGGTCAAACCTTTGTGAAACTTTCCCAGCACTCTGCCTGTCAGTGTGAGTTGACCTGAGCGTGCCGGTCATCACTCAGCCATTGCCAGGCTCGGCCTTCTTAAAGCGGCCTTGCGCCATCATTGTTGGCAGCTGTCCGCAGGTTTCTCATGTGGCCTCTTGTGTATCAAAGATACGATTTATGATACACTCTGAGATACGGCCCGGAGTGGAAGCCAGGCTCTGGACATTAACATGATCAACCAAGATGCTTATAAAGGTCTGGATGTAATCAGACACTGTGAATACATTTTTTCTGGTGAGTCCTCACATAGTGACCTATAAGTATTAATAACCCGTCCCGTGACGCTTGGCATTTACATCACCACGTCTGTGTATTCACACACCTTACAGCTGCAGTGACAGATGCATGCCACTTTTTGCACGGACATCTGCTGCAAATCAAACCAAAATGTGTGTCGAGGTTTATCGAGCCAGCGTTGAGCAGGTGTCCTCCACGAAAGGTTTGCAGTTCATCAAACAAACACTGTGAGTCAGTTTCTTCCTTCTTCCAAAGGCTGATTGTCTGCAACAGTTGGTGCAACAGTTTGAGAACTCTGTGACCTGCTGAAAACACAGGAGCTCCAGACGGACTGCTGCGCCTCAGAGTCGCGGAACAACAGCGCCACACGACAAGTCACGGACAGCAAAGTCTGAGGTGGAAAGAAGAACATCTGATGTTCAAAGAGAATGAGAGTCAGGGAGTCTGCAGGGCAAAACAAAGGCCAAACCCGCCACTCGCCGAGGGGGAATCCTCCCCCAAACCTGACCAGGACCATATCAGCCCAAATCAATTCACAACCCTGACGACTAACAAAACAGAAAAGGATGTCAGACAGGAGAATTGGAATGCCAGGTTCCCGTCAATGATTCCTTTGAGTATGTACAGAGGGGGTGGAGCTACGGCGGACCGAACAGGCCAACATTCGCACACCAAAAACAAACCCAGTGACATGCTAACCTACAGTAGCAATACGGTCCGAAGATTTAGCCAGAGAGCAGGAGTCTGCTTCATCCATTGTACATGGAGCTCTTGTTGTCCACAGTTCTATCATTCCTTACTAAATCGTATCCCGCTGTAGCCTACGATAGAACCGGGCTGTACATTAACTGATCCAGAGGCTCCTCATTACACTGCATTTTGTATATTGTACCATATCGTATCATCCTATCACCCTACACTGTTGTACCTTAAAGTATCACGTATTGCATTGCACCACACCAAACATATTGTAACACACTGAATCAGACTGTATTGTACCATTTATAGGATGTTTTTTGGTTGTTTTTCCTATAGATATTTCCAACCTACTCAAGAGACTGATAAGCTGATAAACAAAAACTGATAAACTCATAAACTGATAACCAAACACATTCAAAAACAAAATGAACTGTGTGAGCGTCGTCAACAGGAGCTTGTTGGATGCTGAGTTTGGTAAGATTTCAGTGTGGACTTGTAGGCGTGTGTGTGTGTGTGTGTGTTTTTCATATGCTGCTAGACTTAAACACTGTGATTCCTCATCACTGCAGCTTTCATGATGTAGCTCTTGTCTGGTGTTTGATCTCATATGATGAAAGCACACAGTTGAATAATAATCTTCTTGTGTGTGTATGTGTGTGTGTGAGGGTTTGTGTATGTGTGTAGGCTGACTTCTTAGAAAAATCTTATTCTGATTCTGATGTCTACTCCGACACATGTTGTGGCGTCTCCTGCTGTGGCGGCCCACTGAAGTGAGAAACCTGCGAGACTAATCGTCATTAAGAAATATGTGCCATGTGTGAGCTCATCCGCCGCCATCAGGTGCAGCGGATGAGCGGCCACGAGCGGCAGCACTCATCCAGCAGCATTACAACTTTTCAATTTGATGACGCTGCCGGGACACGGGCGTGATGAGGACACGATGCTCTGCTGAGGTGGTGACCCAGCGAACACTGATGGAGGCTCCTCAGTCAGAACGTTGACGCCTGAGTTGACCATCTGCAAAGCAAACTATCTGTGCTGTTGAATGAAGTCATCTGATTCGTTTGAATGATTATGCATTTTGTTTGTTTGCACAGTTTCCAGTTTCCTCCAACTGTCCTGACATGAGACAGAAAGATGCTGATGATGATATATATCAAAGTGTATTCTCTGGATGCTCCTCTCTTTGAGAAACAAATAAGTTTTCTTCTTTGATGACTCATTTTGCAGCTGCAGCTAAATGTCAGACCTGAAGACTCTTGGTATTATGCCATATTAGTCAGATATCTCCTCAGGGAAATTACTGAGATTGACATATAAATAAAAGAAACAATGTATTGTTTTGTACAAACGTGTGCAATTCCGTCAAGGTGTTCAGTGAGAAATAGTTTTTTCCTGTCTAATATGGCCCCAAAACACAAGAAAAGGTGTCTCATCTATAGGAGAGAAAAACTCCCCTTGACAAAGAAAACCCCCTAAGCAGAGTTGGATTACAGGTGGGTGAAAGGTGGATAAGAAAGATGCAGAAGGACGGAGAGAGGTGACTATAATGTTCCTTAGAAGAAAAGATAAATCCATCCCAAACCAGCAGAGTAAAGGCCTTTGTGCGTCCTGCCGGCTTCCTTTCGGGAGGCGGCAAATCAAGTCGAGGCGTGACACTGAGTGAAAGGCTTGATGGGTTTCCACTTTACAGTAAAAAGCTAAATGGAGAGCAGACGCCCTGTAAGGTGGAAGGTAAGCCTCGGGAGCAAATAGGAGGGCTGATGGCTGCTCAGGGACCAGAACCTGCTCAGAATCCACAGCCTCACATTTTCAGAGGTCATGAAAAGCTGCCGTCTCACCTTGTCTCTCCATGCACAGTCACATCTGTGTCGTCAAAACGCTGCAAGAAACTGCAGATTAAATGAAGACAGAACCATCTCCGCTCTCCTGTTCTGCGCTCTGATTGGTTAAAAGGAGGTAACTGCCAGGTTGAGGAGAGCTCTCCCTGCCCGGGGCGTCGCATGTTATACAGAACATGACGCACAATATACTGAATAAATACGCCCACGCTGGTACACTAAGCCAGCGATGCTTCCTACATGTGCTGACTTGACAGGAAACCTTTGTGCCGGGTTTCACACTCGCCGCCTGTGGCCGCGTCTTCTTCATGTCTAAGAGTGGAGCAAAAGAAAACAAAAAAAACCACAACAATGTGACAGTGAGGTTTTGCTGGGCGTGAGAGGAGAGAGAGTCATTCCAATCAATCGGGCCGCTCTGAACGCTGAACTCACACGTGTGGAGGCGGAGGCAGCAGCGGCAGCTCCACATGGAGTTTTGGTGATGGAGGAGAAAATAGCATCCTTGTACAAATCCTGGTTTGTAGCTACTAAACCAAGCTACACAAAAGGTTTGGACAGCTGGTGTCAATATAAATGGTACTGAGGAGAGTAAAAGAAGAAAAGAAGAAAGGTCACAATAGTTAATTTTCAAGTACTGACCAGCTTTCAGAGCCCAAAACAGCTGATTTGTCTTACAGTAAAATTCAAGATTTTTTCTCGGAAGGAGACCGCTGCGACGTGTCCTCATGTCGCAGCGGTCTCCTTCCAACTCCTTCAGCCTTCAACTTCGGAAAATAGTACCAGGTGATTGCGAGGTCTGACTTTTTTGCAGCCAAGAATTTATGATAAAATTGGATGACTCTTTTGAAAGCATATTGTTTTTTGGAGCAAGCCGCTTCATCTGTGTGACCCCAGCAACTAAACAGAACTACTCACTGCAACACCGAAACCGATTTGGACTCTTATTCATAAAGTATAAAAATGTATTATTTATTACTATTTCTAAAGCATAAAAATATACAAACAGAGTTTGACAAATAGTATAAACATTGGTCGAGACGCCACCTTGTTTCCGCTGAAGTGGAACACTTAATAACACGTTTTCATATTTGCATCCTTGGACACGTCCTTGGTTGTTGCACGAGCATCTTCGCCCCTCCCGTAAACAACCAGCAGCGTACTGATCGATCCCGCAATAAAAATCTGATCACATTAAAGGCGGCGTGAGCCTCGTATTTCAGTAACCCGGGGTTACGATTCGTTACATCCGCGGCGGCGCAGACAGTCGACATCCTTTATTGACGAGCGTCAGGGAAGCTGTGCGTGTTTGTGGCATCAATCAGCGATGTGGCCTAGTTCATAGACGGGCCATGTGCTTCATTGATTGTCGGTGGAGGGGGGTTGGCTTGGGTGTGTGTGTGTGTGTGTGGGGGGGGGTTTGTCCACAACAGTAGCCGAGCAGGTGATCAATGCACATGCCAACGCCACAATAGTTTCATGCTGGCGCAGATATTCCACTTTGATGTGGAATTTCACTGATAATTTGTAAATTGTAGATAAATTGTAGACGTAAATTTGTAAATAAACTGATACATTTCGAGTTTTGCTTTCATTAGTTTTAACTCAAAATCAAAAGTAAATTTTTTTTTTACACGTATTTGGACCTGAGTCTTTTGTCTGAGGTCAAAAGGCAATATTTTACAGTTAGGAAGTAAATAAATAACTCACTAAAACCCTGCACTGCATGCTAACTGCTCGATGGTGCGGGACCAGTTCACCTTTCTCCCGGTCACTTGTTTTTGTGAATACACACACACACATACACACATATACACATAGGGACACGCTCCAGTGGTCAATAAATGGAACCGTAACTGGACCAACAACCATCGCGCATTTATTTGCACCCAATGAATGCTACCTGATGTGGTTTGGTTTGGTCATCATGTCTTCCTGTCTCATCTGGTCCATCTGCTTCATGTTGAGGTTCATCGATGTCTAAAGCCCCTTTCACACTGTGCAAAAAAATCCTGCGTTGTCCCGGGACATCGCGGCTCTTTTTGGCAGTGTGAAAGGGTTGTGGCTGCATTTCTTCCTGGGTCAAATGACCCTGAAGCGACCTGGGAATTTAGCGGCTCGGCTCGGCTCGGTCGGACCTCCGCGTCAACCATGGAGGATGATGTTTTGGACATCCACGCATTTGGATGCTCCTACACTAACATGTCAGAGAGTCTCTACATGTTGAAACGCTGCCTCCTTATTTGTGTTTAGCAGACACATGTTGATAACCGCGGCCTTTGTTTACTTCCTGTGTTCGGTGCCTCGTCGTGAACAGGCATGCAGCTCTCACAGTGGGAGGTCCGACCCTCCACTGCTGGCAGTGTGAAAGTGTTGGAAAGCAAAGCAAAGGCGGGTCGAATCTGGTTAGAAAATCCTGCATCGATGCGCTAATTTCACTGTGAAAGTGGCATGTTTTAGTTGAAGGTCAAAGTTCACTCGGCTTTGACTGTACTTTAACAATGTAAGGCTGCAGCAAACCTTTAACAATGACGCTTGGAGGTTTCTGAGGGGTCTCTTTAGTCATGTTCTCCTTCTCCTCCTCCATCACTTCATCTCCACCCTTCGTCCTCATTTCACTTCTCAGTCTCGCTGCTCCTCCATCAACTTCTTAAACCTCTGCTAAACTTCGGCTGTGTCCTTGCTCCACGTCCACCTGCTGAAGTATCTCCCTCTCTTTTCTGTCCTTATCTCCTGCTTTCCCTCCTTCTCTGACTCTCCGTCTCCCTTCCTTTAATTAAGATCTTTCCAAAGCCTCCTCTCCTCCCTTTTTCCTCAATCATCTTCTCCCTCTGTCTCCTCGCCCAGGTGACAAACCCAGGTGCAAACGTGCGGCGTTTCCCAATGCCCTTATTTATATGCCGTCTGGCCACGGACGCTCTAATTCCTGATAAAGACGAAGCGCTTCAGCTTCCTTCGCCGTATCTGCAAATTCAACAACTTCCACCACCTCCCTCCAACCACCTTTTGTTCCGCCTTTTCATCACTCAAGGTGTTGTTACTCCGACAATCAGCATTAAAAACAGCAGGACGGAAAAGGAAACTCACGAGTCTTGCTGGAAAACTATAAATACATTTAAAAAAAAGGTGTGTTTCAAACCTAGAGAGAAGTGAATGTTCTGTTCATTGGGTTCTAGAGAACCTGCAGGGTTCAGATAATGTAGCCCAGTTCATTGTTTTTTTAAATGTAAGGGGAGCAGATGTTTGTGCTGCCCTGGGTGGCGGCTTTACCCATACCCAGAATGCACTGCAAGAAGCTAATCGTGCTCGGAAAGTATGAGGTGTCCGTGTTTATCATTTTGAGCCAGTCTAAAAGTGTCTCTATGAGCTCTCCTGAGAACGGGCTGTTTCTGTGCCTGTACCTTTAAATGTCAGTGAGCTGTGTGTGGCCACGCCCACTGCACGCTCCTATTGGCCAGGGGATGCGGCTTTCGCTTGTGTACGTTCTTCTCTGTTTTTTACGGCAGAAACGCCGTTGTTCGACCGTACCTAATTGAAGCAGAATTGGACACAGAAGTAGAGATCCTCGTTCTCCAACATGTTCACATTCTGGTGGACAGCAGCCTCCACTCCAGCCGGGGGGCGTGGCCAGTGACTTCCACCTCACACGTTTCCAACTCTCAGATCCACTCGTTTCAGCTCACAGTGGGCAAAAAATGGAGAAAGCAAATGAGGTGACAGAATTTTCGGACCTCATACTCATGCTACGGGGACACATTAGACACTTAGAAAACCCTCAGAAAATGAATTTGGCTCGGAAGGCAACCTATAAGCTAAGATTTGACTGTAATCGGCACACAAGCTGCGTCCGTTTGTGCTGCCTGAGATTGATTGTACCTTCCAAGCTCCACCCTGAACCAAACTGCTCCCTCCGAGGATATTTTCTCTTCTATTTTTCATCCCCAGCATCACCAGTGACCTATGAAACATCACACACATCAGTCAGCTTTGTGATGCAGAAAAACCCGACAACCGTAAAGTGTAGAGGCATCACCAACTTTGCCGGCGTCCCGAGTGTGATTCAGCCGAGTGTCCTTCAAGCAAACTACCAAATATTTAAAAATGACTGTAACTGGGAGCTGGGTGGTCACGCACCATTGACTCTGAAGCATCCCAGCGCCCCTGTGTTTGGACTGACGCACTTTCTATCTTAAGGCCACAATTTCTTCAGCTTCTGTGAGCAGAATCGCAGAGCTCAGATCCCCCCCCCCCCCGTTCCTCTTCACGGCGGCACAGAGAGGACGATTCCCACAACATCGCTGCTGGATTCCCATCCAGCGCCGCAGAAAGGGTTTTCTGTGGAAAAGTAGGACACACAAGTGCCTTCCCGCCTCCTCCTCATCTAAACAGGCGAGAGAGAGCTGCTGCTGCTGCTGCTGCTGCTGCGGCTGCTGCTGCCGTCAGCCGCTTCACACTGCTCAACAACTGCTGAGGTTCTACCACCTAAACAATATCACTGCTCTGTTTCAAATACGTAACAATCAGTTACCGTGTGTCACATTCAGACGGAGGATGTGTGTAATAACGCTCCACGTCCTCCACATATCGGACGCTCAGCTTTTGTTGACGGCTGCGCACACATAAAAGAGTGGGATGCAAACCAGCGCCAGCGTTTGAACTCGAGTGAGATCTCTTTCATCGTGGAAATGCTGCTACTTGACGCAACTTGGGGCTCTTTTCGCCCCTCTACGCTGGAGATTGAGCGCATACGCCTTTATTTATATCAGAGCGGTGCGAGCTCCGTTTGGAGAAATGGAGGCGCATCACGAGGAAGATCCGAGCCTTGCCGTGATCAAAGCCCCCCGCTGTTCCACTGGGAATTAACCTTCAGCTCGGCATCTTGGAGGACACGGCCGCCCTGAGCGCAGCCTGGCCAACCTTTCATCTCCACGTCGAACAGTGGAGACATGTTTTTCCTTTGTGGAAATGTTCCTGTCATGTTGAGAGACGGATTTAACAGCGGAGGGATTAACCGCCAATTAGATGCATGTACAGGAGGAGCAGTGTGTGCAAATACTTAAAAAAAGGGACAAATCTGAAGCTGTGGTCGACGTCACCACAATGACGAACTAATAACAGTCACAGTCGGGATTTTCATTGTTCATACTTGCAGAAATGCCTACTTAAAAAATGTTTAATGACTGGGCACAAATTTGACAGGCAAAAGTCAGTGTCTATTTGCAGCACAGAGGTACTCAGAGTAAAGTCCAAGTTGTTAATGAAGAGCCAGTGGGTCAGAGTTTTAGTCGTTGAAGCATGAAGGCCTTCATCGCACGGCAAGACAGCGTTTGAAGACTCAACTCCTTGGGGAGATGAAGCCCATTGTTCTGGAAAGGCTCTTCTCCGAGCCTGGCACCTCAGTCCATTAGATCATCAGAGCTTTAGACCGGCAGACCGTTAGACCATCGCACCATCAGGCGGTCAAACCATGAGCTCATTAGACCACCGAACGTCTTTCTCATGAGCTGCGTTCCATCCAGTGTTTGTGTTGGACCGTATGATCACCTGGAGTCTGTGTGGAGAGAGGATGTCCATCTCCAAGGTAGCGTCATCGTCAAACCGGGTCTTACATAGAAGACGTGGAATGTGGACTCAGCCCAGGAACTCTGGACCAAGAAGCCCTCCATCCCAGCGGCCCAAAGCAGAAGCACAGATGTTCAAGGTGCTTTGATGTTGATACACAGCAAGTGGTGCAAAAATAAACAGATGTGCAAAACTCCAGCTTATTGTAAAAATAGCACAACGACCAAAATCTACTGGGTCTTTCAGAGGTGGAAGCTGATTGTGGGCGAGAGTCCAAACATCCACTCAGAGGTACCTCTAACGTCAAGGCAATGTTCAGAGTTGACAATGTGCAGCAATTCACAGTTAGAGATGTACGGGATCTCCAAACTACGTCCAGAGGAGCCGGAATCAGCTGTTTGGATGTGAACCTTGAAGATCTCATTCATTAAAGCCTGAGATCTGCATCCATTCTTCACGTCGGCCCAGGTTTGCTGCCCAATCTGCCCC
>CAESWR010001145.1:505958-517640 GCA_903171835.1 Mullus surmuletus | reverse complement strand
TTGGGGGTTTTCAGTTTTTCACTCTGATATGTCGCTTGGAACAACACACAAACCTAATATTTGCTTTCTAGTAACAGGAGGTTTTGTTAATCTACGAGTGACGAATCAGCAGGCTGGATTTTTATTTATTTACATTTTTTCACATCATTCATTTGTGTTCGTTTTCACTCTTTCCCTTTTACTTTCTTTCTGTCGTTCGCATGAAGAGGTTGCTGACGACATTCAGAGAGCAGCCCCAAACAGCCCCGAAGCCAGCTAACACAAAGCGTGTGTGTGTGTGTGTGTGTGTGTGTGTAGATGTAGCTGATCGAGGGCCTGCTTAGGTGTGTGTTCAGACTCAATAAGAGCGCAATGTTCCTCTCAGCTTCTTCATTTGCGTTGAACTTGCACTTGACTGACGTATTTAACCTTGAAGTTTTTTTCTGTTTGTTTGTGTCCTGGAGGTGCTGGGGTCCGAGCCCCGCCCCCCACGGTCTTACCGTAAAAACAGACATGCATGCACACACACAGCGAGGCTTTCTAACATCCAGCCAAACAGTCATCTGAACATGTTTCGCCTCTATAAGCAACTTTACCTCCGTGTCAAACAAGTTATTTCAGTACATTGATGGAATTTTGACTCCAAATGAAGAAAAACAACAACATAAAAATGAAACACAAAGTGGAGCCAAACACAATCAGAGTGGAGCTCCAGCAGCTGCGCACAGGCCCTTATATGTCGACTGCAGCCCTTTGTTTAGGCTTTAAACAGCAGCCTGAGTGTGTGTGAGGGTGCATGTGTGTTATGAATCTAGACATGTTGTGTCTTCTGTGTATTTGTCTGCATAAGTGCAAGCAAATTTCACTGTCAAGAGTGTGTGTGTGTGTGTGAGTGCATTTGCGTGTGTGTGGATGTGTGTTGTGTTACCAAATAAGATAGCAGACACTGTGTGGGAAGGTCACAGTGTGTGTGTGTGTGTGTGTGAGTGGGTGTGCGTGTGTGTGTGTGTGTGTGTCATTGTGCTCATGTGATACACTCTGCAAATAGCAGCAGGCCACAAAAGAGAGCGGACACCAGCGGCTGCTCCCTGTAGTATGATAGAAATACAAAGCGCTCACACACACGCGCGCACACACACACATACACACGCACAAACACACACAGTTATTCCCTGGCTGAGAATGATAATGCAGCAGCCAGACAGAGAAAGGAGACAGGCGGGGAGGTGGTTGGGTTTGATGGAGAAAAAGAGAAAAGAAGGGAAAGTGAAGAAGAGAAGAGAAGACGAGTGAATGTCAGAACCCACCTTTGAATCATTGACCAGCCGAGCTAACCGCTAACCACGAGAGAGAAAACTGTGGAACATCAGGGTTAAAATGTAAAACCTTGTCTCAGCAAATGTTTGGGCCTCTCCGAGAAAAAATTATAGTGTTTAAAAAGAATAAAATATTCATAATTAAAAATAAACTCATGCATGGTATTATGTCAAGCTAACAACTAGCTAAGACTTGACGCTACTGTTTAAAAAGATGACGAAACCACTGCAGAAAAGCATTTTCCACTAGATTAGTGATAAAGAATTTCAAAGAAGAGCAATGAAGCCTCAATGTGACCCTGCAACATACAGAAGCGTCATACTGACCTGATTTTCGGTCAGTATCTATTTTTGGTGTTGGGCTTCTCAGGTTCGGGACTTGACATGACATACTGGGCTGATTGGTTATTCTCTGACTTGCCAAATAATCCTTTTTTGCCATTTAAAAGTGAATGAGCAACACTGTGTTAATCTGAACAGCCTGAGGATAATTTTTCGGAAGGAAACCTGCTTGAACAGGTTGAACTGTAGACGTTCCCACCAACGCTATTGTTAGTTAAATATTTCACACTAACGTCCCCTCCTTCTTGCCTTGAGGCCTTACTTCCCTGCGACCCTTCCGAGTCCATTTTTGAATTTTATTACTCGTGTTTAGTACCGACCTTTTGCAAATACCGCGGCCCAGAAGCGTCAGCTGACCAGTTGTTGCTGACCGTCCGCCAAGGCCTGGCCGGCCTCCAGAGATCGTCCGGCTGCTGGAGGAGGTCAGACATTCTGCCCGTGTCACAACGATACTCAAACACTTAGCGTGCTTCGGTAGTCGTGGCAGCATACTTAGCACCTTCCAAGACACACACACACACACACACACACACACACACACACACACACACACACACACATTTCCAACCCAATGAACAAACGATAAATCCCGTTTCCCACCTCGTACTCGTCTGCCCATCTCGCCATCTGTCCTTGGCTCTGATTGGCTCCGGTTCACACACCTGCCAATATAAGGAGCACTGGCTTGTTTGGCTGCCAGGCAACCGTGTCAGCCAATCAGGACAAAGCGCCACTCGCGCTCTGTCCATTAGTGGATTAAACCGTCTTGTTCTATTTAATTTGCTGCGATTCTCCTTCTGTTCTCCCTCACAGATGGTTTGTGAGTGGCGGCGGTGACGTCGGTTGGATGCGTTTGGACTTTATGACCACAGGCGAGTATTTGGACTCTCCTCTCGAGGAGTCCCGTGCTGTGGCCAGCTGTCAATCACAAAGTAGCAACATCCGAAAGCCTCCTCTGCTATGCAGTGAACTGGACCACGATAACACAACAAAACACATGCTGCATTAAAGCCATGTTGAGCCAATTACTCCAACATTTTCTCATAGACTTCTGGGGGGGAAAAAGCTGCTACTACTACTAATCATCATCATCATCATCATCATCATCTTTCTAAATAATAATCCTAATTATTTTATTCTCTTTAACTTTCATTCAGATGATACTGTATTATTATTATCATTATTGTTTTTCTTCAGCTGAGACAAGAACATCAACATTGATCAAAAACTGATCCGCTTCCTTTTCAAAGGGTCTGATGATGCTGTGCTGACTTTGGAGGATTCTGACTCTGTCCTGTTAGTTTCGTTACAGCTGCACTTTAACACTCTTGAGTGCTTCATGCGTTTCCTCCTCCCCGTCCATCCCTCTGACTCAGACCAGTAAAAGCAGTCTTCTGAGTCTTGAGATGATTAACGGCAGCCTCACTTCTCATCGCTACCTAACCTTCTTCCTCCCTAACCCCCCCCCCACCCAGTCACCCAGCCCCTCCCTCCCTCCCTCCCTCCCCCGCTGCATCCCGTCTACATTGACAGCAAACAGAGACAGACACCAGCAGAGTCCAATTAATTTTTCCGTGCAGAGCGCCGCCGAGAGGTCCTCGCGTCCACAAGGTTGGCTTGATGTGTTGCAGCGGATGTGAGAAACTGATGTTCCAGAGGGAACATCAAAGATCAGTTTGCTGAAGACGTGCAAACAATGGAGTTTCCCTGTGCAAAAGTTCGAGTTTGCATCCATTGCTGCTCACTCAAGTACTCCTTAGAGTTTGTACCACTGATATGGTGATTGTCAGGAATGCCCAAACTTCTGCAGAAGACTGAAAATTAACACTATTTGTAGGAAAGAAGGATGCACTGCTTTTCCAGGATTTAGAGATTTGCTTGCAGATCTCAATATCCTAGCAAACCTCAATTTATAGTCGATCTTTTCCAAGCATTTGCAAATCTCTAAATGCAGATACAACAACTTTGCCAAACACTTCAGCCATGGAGCCCTTGAGGCCAATGACACCATGCTAGAAGGCTTGCGACTAGGCTGTAGGCTACACTTGCTATGGAAATGTTAGCTAACATTAAGTATGTAAATATAAGGCCCTGGTTTAATATACTGCATTCCCCGGGAACTAGATGAGTTATTACTTAGCTGACTTTAGCTTCAGCCATCTACCTTCACGTCCACGTTTAAAGTACTGTAGTCCTGAAACTCGATGGGTTCATATAGCTAATGTTAGCATTACCCAGCTAACTGTTTGTTAGCATAGCATTTGTAAACATAGAATCTAAGACCTCCCCCTGCACCTCCCGAAGCTCCACCTGCACAAACGGTGGGTGGAGACACCGCCACCACCTCCAAGTATCCTCCTGCAAACACCTCTCCCATGCACTCACAAATACATTTATAAAGAGCAATATATCTGTCATTTTCTTTCACTCGCTCTGCCTCTCCTGCACTCATGGGCAAACACCCACTGACACAAACACACACAGACATGCGCACGTGTGCGTGCGCACACACACACACACACACACACACACAAATCGTGCCTAGTTTTCCCCATAAGAGCAGTCCAATCTATTATTGAGCAGACTGCCGTCATTTCTGGCCCTGAAGGTCACTGGCATCAATAACTCTGCTGGTAGCAACAATACGACCCTGCTATCTGCACACACACCGGCACGCAGTCTCGCACACACACACAGAGCTTGTCACATGACGGAAACTCTCAATACCAGGACAACCTGATTGGACAAAAACAACCATGTAGCAGCAGGGATGAGCGCTTCGTTTGGGCACTAAAAATCTCTGCAGGTAAAAAGACGTGGATGTGATGTCGTATGTATTCAGAGTTAGGTAACTCCCAGTTCCAAATTTAACTCGTTCTGGTTCTCCCAGTTCGGTTTGCACACATCAGGGGAGCACTCGTTCAATAAATTCCTGTTGGACTGGCACACATTCACAGCCATGCTCATTATGAAGGATGCACATTTGCATATGCAGATGTAATGCAGGTTGAACTTTTCAAAATGAACAGAAGTTGTGTTCATTTTTACCTAAATAGCAAGCCTGACGCAGATTTCTAGACGTTTACCTGACCACATTTTTCAAAATGTGGCCTAAAAATGTTTAAAACTCAAACATCAAAGCAAGAGTTATAACATGTGTCACACAAATCCTAATCATTATCTTCATGTTGATGGGGTTTAGATCTAAAGTACCGCCTATGGGTAATACACAGATCTGTCCTTATTGTTGCTGCACAGGCAAAGAATGCAACCAATGGGACAGACTGGCACGTCTGACACGACTGCTACTTCTGAAAGTCATAAAAGTGGATTTTGCTTTTACTATTATATACTGTGGGTGATACTTCTGAACCATACAAATGAAGATAACGATGATGATTCAGATCGTGGACTCTTTGTAGATTATACGATACAACTGAGCTGCATAATTGCGCTGTGTGCCTTTGATTGCCCCATGTGGGGACACGTTTTTTTGGGGTAGGTTTTTTTTATCGAAATGAACCATAAAATGAAAAGCAGCAAAAGAGCAAATGCACAAATGCTTTATTCTTTAGTATTTGTAGTCAAGTTACAAAGTGGAATTTTGTCATTTTCAACATTACTATATACTCTGCCCTCCCTGCCTTTCTCCTCTCTCTCTGTGGGCAGATGGTGGCCCACCCTGAGTCGGCTTCTGCTCCATGGGAAGGATGCTGTTGCTGTCGGCAAATGTTTACATGTGAAGGAATCTGGTCCCTGAATTTACAAAGAACCTGGAAATGACTTTGCTGTCAGTTTGCGTTGCGTACAGTACACAGAAGCTCGGCGGCGAGCAAGGCCCGACTGCCCGACATCAGCGCCTGACCTCCTGAATGCTTGGTGGCTGAATGGGAGAAAATCCCTGCAGCCGGGTCCCAAAGTCTGGTGGAGACTTTCCGGAACAGTGGCGGCTCATGCAGTGGCCTGATGTGTCAAAAAATACATCCAACTTCCTCACTCTCTTCCGGCTGTTTCTGTGACTTTGATCCTCGTCTGGAGACAGCACAGGTCTTTGCAGCTGCTTACCGCCAAAAGCTTGATCTTCCAATGCTGCCGTGTTTGTGCGGGGGGGGGGCTCAGGTTATCAGGCATGCGCACGCAGAGCATTGCGCTGCTACTGTTAATGGTTTGCCTTTGAGGAAACAAAGTGCTGCCGTAAGCATATCAGCGGCGGGACGGCTGAGCGACACACAGCAGCAACGGCATGAAGGGCGAGCAGGGGAGAGCGAGTCACAGAGGTCAGCGTGTGTGCGTGTGTGTGCGAAAGACAGTTTATTCATCAACTCCACCTTCTCTAATGCAGTAGCACACACTTTCTGTTCCACATACAGCTGGAAAAGTGAATCTTTTTAACTGAAAATCAAATGAAAACACAAATCGTAATATTGTGATTGTGTGTGTAATGCATGCAATACTATTGTAAAATAACAAGAGGTTGGTAGGAAATAATAGGGCCGCCTGTTTGGAACCATGTAATTTTGTCCTGCTCTCAAGTACAAGAAAAGGTTCAAACTTTGAATCAGGTCACAACAATTCCAACCCGTTTTAAGAATAAATTGCTATAAGCTGCAGGAACAATACCCACAATCCTGCACTGAAAGTTTTGAGTATAAGTGTACGACTAGATCACAGATGAAGTACATCAAGACAAATTTATATGCACACACATTATGCAAGATACTGAAGAGGATGAAGGAGATTAAAGGAAAAAGATCACTTCTCTGTCATAAAAACATTTCTGTTTGCTGGAAAGAAGACACCGAGGACGAGTGGCCGGGAGGATGTGAGAGCCGCCGTCTCCTTGTGTTTCTTGTTGACAAGACGACTGCGGCGATGATGATGGCTGACACACTGGGGATCAAAGGTGAAAGTGGGTGACAGCTCGGGGCGGACACCTACACCGCCTCCTGCCCATCGTGCTGACAGAATGAACGTCAGGACTGCTGGAGGTGTTTGCTCAAGGGCGCTACGGCGGGTACGGCTACTTGGTCAGCTAGTGAATGAAAATTCAAATGATCTCCACGTCTTGACGCCTGCTGAGGAGCTTCTGTGGGACCAAAGCCCGCTGCAGTAAAAGTAGATGTAGTAGTAAGCAATTAGTACAATGTGCCATACTGCTGAGCGCTATCAGACATCACTGGGTAATGATTACATGATCAGATTAAGTTACTCTGAAATGACTGCCAGGTTAATCACTATTTAACTCAGCAAAAAACTTCTCATTAAACTTTCACCTCATTCTGAAAATATCAAGATTTTTTGCCCCTAAACGAAGCCCCAAAACCCTGCTGAGATTAAGAAATGGTGAGATTCAAACATTGTTAGGATTAATCACTTATTATCAATACTGCCTGAAATAAATCATTTTATCAGGACAAATCCATCATTTTTATCAGCCAGCTCTGGCAAAGAGGACAGTCTGTTAATCTGCGTTGCTGCAGTGGACAGAGGTTGAACCTTGCGGCCTTTTAATCCAGATCATGAGGTTGTAATCCCACGTCTGAAATCTGAACACACTCGTACACAAACACAGCAGCCGCAACTCATTTGATGAGTCTGGAGAGCCTCTGACATGGGGTCATTACATCCACCACCTCCAAACCCACACACAGATCTGGACAATCAGTGAATTATGACCCAGTTCAGCATCCTGCACAGAAACAAAAACCTCTGCACCAAAACACGTGGAGGCAAACAACGTCCTCTCCATACAGAGATTTCTCCAGATTTTCAGGCCGCAGATAATGAAATCGCCAAATTCCCCGCAACTGCAGGTTTAGAAGTTCTAACTGCTCATCTATTTGCAAACCTCTCTGGTCCGGCATCAAGTATTGGTTAATAATACAGACTGCAAATACTATGAATGACATTCTGATGTCACAGTGTGATCAAAATATAAGCTTTTATCAAGGATAACCCAGAGAATACATGTCATTTTGAAATGCAGTATTTCTTAACATTTACATGATAACTTAGATTCGTATCAAATCAAAAAGCTTCAACTTTTGCATTTTTTTTTTTGAAGGTACAAAATCAAACAGCAAAAAGGCATCTACAAATTTGAAGTTCTCAGTGGAACGACAAAACTGCTTTATTATACGGACTGAACTGACTGATGGGATCGGGTTCATATGTACAGACGGAAACAGTCACATATCACCACCCTGGTTCACCAGTGGAGTGGAAAGGGAAAGCCCCGAAGTCTAATATATAACAACATTGATTTGTCTGGAAATAGGGCAGCACACACACAAACACTGCCCCATATGAACACATTTGTCTGCTCTCACATCCTAACCTGTGATGTCAGAGGAAATGTCCAAATGTTTGTTGATTTATGTATTTTCATGTGTCCAACATGTGTCCCTGCTGCATTCCACGCTGTATTGAGGCCACTGCCACCCCACGCTGGCTGTAACGCTTTGGTGTGTCCAGTTCTGAAGTCAGCATCACTGACTCCTCCCTTCTACGTGAGGGCAGGCAGAGTTTCCTTCATACTCCTCGTTGCAAGTCCCTGGACCAAGAGATGGTCATAAGTTGTCGTCTGTGATGTCTCTTCACCTGCTGCTCCTCCACAAACTGGCTGAGCACCTTGTTTCCAACTCTCTGGGCGGCCATCTCTGCCTCCCTTATCTCCAGCAGAGCGTCTCTCTTCAGAGGCATTGCAGCTTCACAGTCGTGGAGCCCTTATTGATTTTCCCATTCCTCCTACAGTATCCTGAACTTTGAAGCATCTCAAATAATATCTCTGGGAATGTTCTTATTCTGTGTAATGGGTGCTGGCTGAACCAAGTGTTATGTTGAACAATAGAAGCCGAAAACCCTATCTGACCATGAAAACCACCCTTTCTGACCTGAAAAACTTAACTCATGAAAACACATGCTGTATGAATCCAAACTGTCAAATATTCATCAGTCCATGGTTATTGTAGCTCAATTTCTCATAATTTCTATATTTCCTATAACTAATCATGATGTCAGTTTTTAAAGAAACATTAGCCTATAAATAATGCTGAGTAGTGTTCAGTTGATTACACAGGAGCACACAGTGGCTGTCAATTCGTATGTGTGCTTTGAAACATCAGTTTTCTCTAAACATTATCATGTAACCTCAGAAAGAACTTTGTTAAGCCGATTGTTTGGATTATGACAATTAAAACCCACAATAACTTCCCCAAAGCAACATAATTGACTGCTGTGAGTAAACAGTGTCAACCAGGGTGAACCAATGAGTTTCTTGGCTCCATGTCTCCGGTTGTCATTCAGCAACTAATATGGTTTATTAAAATAAAAGTAAATAAAGTCAAACAAAAGCCAAATTCCAGGAAATAAAATGCAAAAAGACCAACTGAGCACTTTCTTCCACGAGCAGCGGTAACTCTTACTTGGGGAAACATCTTGGATATGTTGCCGCAAAGTGTCAATGACGATTTTGTCCATCCATGGATCCTGTAACACCAATCCAAACTCCAGCTGGGACCTTCCACCAAACGTCTTCTCCAGGTCTTTCAGCACACATTTACAGACTTGCTTCACAGTCTTTGCGTTGTAAGAGAAACCTTCTCTCACTGTGAGATCTCTCATGGTTTCTCTGACCAGCTGTTGTAGGTGGTTCACACACTCCTCGTGGTTGCGGTTCTCCAGAGCCTGACACTTGTAGAGCAGTCTCACAGTTAGAAGGCTCACGAAGATCCGGAGAGGGTCCTTGTTCTTGGCACTGTTTACAAAGGTACAATACTTGGCACATATCACATCCGCTTGTTGTTGGGCCATACTGGCAAAGCTGGTTTCCTGTTGAGGTATCTGCAGTGGCCTGTACGTTTTAACCAAGAAAAGCCTTGATTGGCAAGTCCCTTTGATACTTTGTGCTCAGGCTGCACAACCCACAGCCAATAAAGCCGATGTGAGGTGACCTTGTAGTGTTGTCTACATGGCAACAGCAGCTATGCAAGTAATTAATGAGGTGTCTTTGATATTTCCTGCTGCGATGTCATTAAATTATTTTCTTGATTGACAAATTAGCAGAGAGACATGTTATGGAGGCAGAAAAAAAAAATGATTTCGCTCCCAAACAATAGTCCTTTCTTTCTTCAGATTGTGTTCTGGGGAATTCGGACTGAGGAAGAGCAACTAGAGGACAAACTGCCGGGGACAAGAGCCACAGTGCCGATATTCTGCAACTGGAGAAGCATCGCACTTGATATTCCGCTCTGCTGGCTTGGACGCTGTTCTCCACTTCACTGAAATCTCCTGAACATGGCCTCTAGCTGCCTCCTCACTTGGAAATTAATACGGCTTATTAAAATAAAAGTAGAAGAAGTCCAACAAACAAAAGATTCCTGGGAGCAAAAAGCAAAGGGACCAGTAGATTCTCTCCTTCCAATTCCAGGTGGACTCCTTCTTTGGAGACCTTGCAAAGAACCTTTTGGTGTGTTCTTGCAAAGTGTCGACAATGACTTTGTCCATCCATGGATCCTGCAATAATAATCCAAACTCCAACTGGGATCTTCCACCAAAGGTGTTCTGAAGGTCCTTTAGCACCATCCTGCAGACCGCTTTGACATCATTGGCATCGTATGGGAGGATTTCTCTAATGTTGATGCCTTTCATTGTCTCCCTCACCAGAAGCTTGAGGTGGGTCACACACTCCTCGTGGTCGCGGTTTTCAAGAGCCTGGCACTTGTACAACGCTCTGACAGTTAGAAGGCTCACAAAGAGTCTAACTGGGTCTTCATTTTTGGCAGTATTTACAAAGGAACAATACTTGGCACAAATCACATCCGTCTGTTGTTGTTCCATAATGGCCATAATTGTTTGCCTGTTAATATTCAACAGTTGATGTATCCAAGATGAGCTGTACACATTAAGAAAACAAACCCTTGATTCTCTTGTCCCTTTGATACTTCATGTTTAGGCCGCCATACCCGTGACCAATAAAGCCTGTAGTTGATGCCTAGCAACAGCTGCTAGGCTTGGAACACAGTGAGTGGCTTTAATGCGCTCTGTTGAGAGGTCATTATTAGTTGAGGAACATCTTTTTGTAGCAAAATATTCTATGTTTTGCTCCCAAAGCACGGTCACTTTCTACAAGTATACTTCATTCAGACGTGCCAACTTGTAAATGTGAGACTCTAGAAAGTGAAAATTGAAAGTATGTTAGCTGTCTGGGCAATACTAATACAAATACAATTCTTAATGAAATGTGGCTATCAAGGCATGTTCTTAACGGAACTTTAATGGCCTCCATTTGTGGCACTAGTAGGGTTTATTAAAGTAAAAGTATAAGAAGTCCAACAAACAAAAGACTCCAGGGAGTAAAAAGCAAAAGGACCAGTAGATTCTCTCCTTCCATATCCAGTTGGACTCCTTCTTTTGGGGCCTTGCAAAAAACTTTTTGGTGTGTTCTCGCAAAGTGTCAACAATGACTTTGTCCATCCATGGATCCTGTAATAATAATCCAAACTCCAGCTGGGATCTTCCACCGAATTGTGTCTCAAGGTCTTTCAGCACCGCCCTGCAGATAATTTTGATATCCTTTGCATCATATGTCAAACACTCCCTGACTGTGATGTTTTGAGTGGTTTCCTTGATCAAATATCTGAGATGGCCCACGCATTCCTCATGGTGGCGGTTCTCAAGGGCCTGGCACTTGTACAACACCCTCACTGCCAGAAAGGTTACAAAGACACGGAGAGGGTCCACATTTTTGCTATCATTCACAAAGGCAAAGTACTCTGCACATATCACATCTGTCTGCTGTACATTCATACTTTCAGTCATACTTCGACAATTTGGGTACAGAGTGAATTTTACACAAACACAAAAGCCTTGAGCCCTTTATATAACTTTTGCTAATTTGTGCCACAGGCCTTTGTGGTAGAAGATATTAAAGGCACTTAATCAAACCATGTCACGTTGGGCACCTTACAATAGTTGTTTGGCTAAGAAGACAGCTTTAATGTTGGGATGGCACGAGTTGTTGCCTTGATTAAAGACAGTCTTTGAT